>JALJCO010008148.1:0-62040 GCA_023101725.1 Atherinomorus stipes | reverse complement strand
CTTGGACGTGGCGTCGCTCAACGTCTTCAGCATCGGCGTGGCGCTGGCGTAGAACAGAGACATGCGATTGGCCAGCTCGTTGTTGACCTCATTCTCGGAATCGGACTGGGGGGGGGGGGGAGGCAACCGGTTGCTATGGTAACGGAACCAGACTGGCCACCGGCAGCATGAACAGATGTGAGTCTTACCGACAGGTTGTTGATCCGCATGCGGCTGATGGTTCGGCGGTAGTAGCTGAAGTCGTTCTGGATGGCGGGGTTGGTCATCTGGAACAGATGAAGAGCATGAGGAGGAGGAGGAGGAGGAGGAGGAGGAGGAAGAGGAGGAGGGGAGGAAGAGGAGGAGGAGTGACAGCACCAGCCGACCTTCAGCTCGTCGAGCGCAGCGTGAAGTGCAGGATGTGGGCGAACTGTCCGGGCAAGGCCTGCTTCTGCTCCAGCTGCTGCGTGGGGGTGGAGCCCGAGCTGGTGAGGACGTCAGGAGACACTTTAGGCTGGACTCTGGTGGACACAAGGACACCTCATCCTGAAACCCAAGAACTGAACCACAGTTAGACCTCATCCTGAGACCCCAGAGAACTGAACCACAGCCAGACCTCATCCTGAGACCCCAGAGATCTAAACCACAGCCAGACCTCATCCTGAGACCCCAGAGAACTGAACCACAGCCAGACCTCATCCTGAGACCCCAGAGATCTGAACCACAGCCAGACCTCATCCTGAGACCCCAGAGAACTGAACCACAGCTAGACCTCATCCTGAGACCTCAGAGATCTGAACCACAGCTAGACCTCATCCTGAGACCCCAGAGATCTGAACCACAGCCAGACCTCATCCTGAGACCCCAGAGAACTGAACCACAGCTAGACCTCATCCTGAGACCCCAGAGATCTGAACCACAGCCAGACCTTATCCTGAGACCCCAGAGAACTGAACCACAGCCAGACCTCATCCTGAGACCCCAGAAAACTGAACCACAGCCAGACCTCATCCTGAGATCCCAGAGAACTAAACCACAGCCAGACCTCATCCTGAGACCCCAGAGAACTGAACCACAGCCAGACCTCATCCTGAGACCCCAGAGAACTGAACCACAGCCAGACCTCATCCTGAGACCCCAGAGAACTGAACCACAGCCAGACCTCATCCTGAGACCCCAGAGAACTGAACCACAGCTAGACCTCATCCTGAGATCCCAGAGAACTGAACCACAGCCAGACCTCATCCTGAGACCCCAGAGAACTGAACCACAGCCAGACCTCATCCTAAGACCCCAGAGAACTGAACCACAGCCAGACCTCATCCTGAGACCCCAGAGAACTGAACCACAGCCAGACCTCATCCTGAGACCCCGGAGATCTGAACCACAGCTAGACCTCATCCTGAGACCCCAGAGAACTGAACCACAGCCAGACCTCATCCTGAGACCCCAGAGAACTGAACCACAGCCAGACCTCATCCTGAGATCCCAGAGAACTGAACCACAGCCAGACCTCATCCTGAGACCCCTTATCCTGAACTGGATAATCGGTACAGAAAATGACTGACTGACAATATCGTCACTAAAATGTGATACCAGAAAATATCGGTATCAATTTAAACATATCATATGTCTGGTTTTAAGTCTTTGGATAAGTTACCAAGTTGTCAAAAAACATTACAATTAGCCACATGTTGGCTAATACCTGCTCGTATCTGATATACGGTAGTATCAGATACCTGCTAGTATCTGATATCTGACAGCCAGATGTCTTAAACGAACTCCTGTGGCTGAGTTCAGGAGATTTTGGGATCTTTGCTCTCAGAACAGAATAACTGCAGATGCAACCTCACAGCCGTCTGCAGAGATCAGCATCAGCTGATATCAGATATTAGAAATTAAGGGTTGGACAATATCGGTATATTGGATATCAGTAAAAAAAGCCAATATTGAACATCCCTAGTTATTATTATAATTATCATCATCATCATCATCATTATTATTATTATTATAACTGTTGTTGTTGTTGTTGGACTCTTACCCAGTTTCTGGGAGAACTCGTAGAAGGTTTTGAGTTTGGTGACCAGTGGAACCACAGCGGACCAGGCTTTCTCCTGAACGCCCTCCACACCAGGACTCTGGATGGCCTGCACACACACACACACACACACACACACACACACACACAAAAGAATATTAGTAATAATAAATAATTAATAAACTCATTAAACAAAATCAAATGAAAAATGAAAATACTGAAGGAAAATGATGAAAAATTAATATAAAAATAAATAAACCTTGTAAAATATTAAGTGATTAATAAAGGTCATAAAACGATCCACAGTGAGCTGGAACTGAAACCAGCAACGCCTCCCAGGAACTCCTTTCAATAATTAAATAAAACAGACGGAGAGATTTCTGTTTCCTCCCGTCCACGATGCTGCGAGCTCTAGTTCCTGTCTCGTCTGCTGGACGTCAGTGTGTGTGTGTGTGTGCGCGCGTGTGTGTGTGTGTGTGTGCTGTAGTCTTTTTTTAAATTGATGATTGTGACAATATATACAGTGCATTGTTTATGTGACAATATGGTGAGTAAATAATAATAATAATAATAAATCAAATGAAATAAAAAAGATCAAATCAAATCAAATCAAATTGAATTTAATAAAATAAAATAAAATAAAATAAAATAAAACATTAAATTAAATTAAATTAAATTAAATTAAATTAAATTAAATTAAATTAAATTAAATTAAATTAAATCTAATTAAATCAAATCAAATTAAATTGGATGTGGCACTTTCAAGTATAAATATCATCAGTAATCATACAGCTGTGTTGAATATGTTATTTATCATATAAATAATTTCCATGTATTTCTATGTGTGTGTGCGCTTTGATCGCCCTCCTGTGGCTGATTTTCTCACTTCCATCACAGGCTGAACTTTTTTTAATTGAAGTTTTTATTAGGAACCTTCATTTTTTCAAGTACATTTCACCACTAAAAACATGTTCAGTTCTTTGTTCACACTCTAAAGTATTTTAGAGAAAACGTGACTTTTTCTGGAAACAAGATGGCGTCGTTAGAACGTGGAGCTTCACGCTGGAGGAACTTAATAAAAAGTTGAGTAAATATTTCATGTGATATGACAGTAAACTTCTGTTGTGATCAAAGTAGTGAAACTCTGAGTGATTCAGAGGTGAGCTGCAGCATCTGCTGTTTTCTCAGCGCTCTGCAGGTTTTATTTCTGACGCTGACTTTAAACTGACACTAAAACTACCATAACTCCCAACTTTCATCTGAAACAGGCCTGAAAGTTCATCCCAGCAGCAGGTGAGGGACGCTCCTCCTCCTCCTCCTCCTCCTCCTGCTGCTGGGATGTGAGAGGAGACGCAGTCACCTGTCGGATCTCCTCTCCGGCTCCTCGGTACGCCTGCAGGTCCTCCAGGATCACCTTGGCCTCCGTCAGGACCTGGTTCACCTCCTCCCACACGGCCGTCTCCGACTGCGAAGGCTGCGCGTCTGAAAGATGCGAAGCAGGTTAAAGAAGACGACGTAGACGTCAGGACAGCGAGGGACAAATGTCCACACGCCGTTTTACTATGTAGTCTCCAGTCAGAAGCCTCCCGAGTCCAGGTAGAGGTCCCGGAGCCTCCAGAGTCCAGGTAGAGGTCCCGGAGCCTCCTGAGTCCAGGTAGAGGTCCCGGAGCCTCCAGAGTCCAGGTAGAGGTCCCGTAGACTCCAGAGTCCAGGTAGAGGTCCCGGAGTCTCCTGAGTCCAGGTAGAGGTCCCGGAGTCTCCTGAGTCCAGGTAGAGGTCCCGGAGTCTCCTGAGTCCAGGTAGAGGTCCCGGAGCCTCCTGAGTCCAGGTAGAGGGTCCCGGAGCCTCCTGAGTCCAGGTAGAGGTCCCGGAGCCTCCCGAATCCAGGTAGAGGTCCCGGAGCCTCCCGAGTCCAGGTAGAGGTCCCGGACCCTCCTGAGTCCAGGTAGAGGTCCCGGAGCCTCCTGAGTCCAGGTAGAGGTCCCGGAGCCTCCTGAGTCCAGGTAGAGGTCCCGGAGCCTCCTGAGTCCAGGTAGAGGTCCCGGAGCCTCCTGAGTCCAGGTAGAGGTCCCGGTGCCTCCCGAGTCCAGGTAGAGGTCCCGGAGCCTCCTGAGTCCAGGTAGAGGTCCCGGAGCCTCCTGAGTCCAGGTAGAGGGTCCCGTGCCTCCCGACTCCAGGTAGAGGGTCCCGGAGCCTCCTGAGTCCAGGTAGAGGTCCCGGAGCCTCCCGAGTCCAGGTAGATGTCCCGTAGACTCCTGAGTCCAGGTAGAGGTCCCGGAGCCTCCCTGAGTCCAGGTAGAGGTCCCGCTCAGCCTCCGAGTCCAGGTAAAGGTCCCGGAGCCTCCTGAGTCCAGGTAGAGGTCCCGGAGCCTCGAGAGTCCAGGTAGAGGTCCCAGACCCTCCTGAGTCCGGGGGGTCCCGGAGCCTCCTGAGCCGAGGGCCCGGGCACCGGCCGGGTCCCGGTGCCTCCTGAGTCCGGGGGCCAGACCCGGTCGGGGTCCCGGGCCTCCTAGTCCAGGTAGAGGTCCCGTAGCCTCCCGAGTCCAGGTAGAGGTCCCGGAGTCCCCTGAGTCCAGGTAGAGGTCCCGGAGCCTCCTGAGTCCAGGTAGAGGTCCCGGAGCCTCCTGAGTCCAGGTAGAGGTCCCGGAGCCTCCCGAAAGGCCAGGTAGATGTCCCGTAGACTTCTGAGTCCAGGTAGAGGTCCCGTAGCCTCCCGAGTCCAGGTAGAGGTCCCGTAGGCCTCCTGAGTCCAGGTAGAGGTCCCACAGACTCCTGAGTCCAGGTAGAGGTCCCGGTGCCTCCCGAGTCCAGGTAGAGGTCCTGGAGCCTCCCGAGTTCGGTGTGGTCCCGACCCTCCAGCCGGGGTCCCGAGCCTCCTGAGTCCGGGGGTCCCGGTGCCTCCCGAGTCCGGGTCCCAGCCTCCCGAGTCCGGGGTCCGGGTCCTGAGTCCGGGGTCCCGGGCCAACTGAGCCGGGGTCCCGGAGCCCCCGAATCCAGGTAGAGGTCCCGGAGCCTCCCGAGTCCAGGTAGAGGTCCCAGACCCTCCTGAGTCCAGGTGAGGTCCCGGAGCCTCCTGAGTCCAGGTAGAGGTCCCGGTGCCTCCTGAGTCCAGGTAGAGGTCCCAGACCCTCCTGAGTCCAGGTAGAGGTCCCGGAGCCTCCTGAGTCCAGGTAGAGGTCCCGGAGCCTCCTGAGTCCAGGTAGAGGTCCCAGACCCTCCTGAGTCCAGGTAGAGGTCCCGGAGCCTCCCTGAGTCCAGGTAAAGGGCCCGGAGCCTCCTGAGGCCAGGTAGAGGTCCCGGAGCCTCCAGAGTCCAGGAGGGTCCCAGACCCCTCCTGAGTCCAGGAGGGTCCCGGAGCCCCTGAGTCCAGGTGAGGTCCCGTAGCCTCCCGAGTCCAGGTAGAGGTCCCGTAGACTCCTGAGTCCAGGTAGAGGTCCCGGAGCCTCCCGAGTCCAGGTAGAGGTCCCGGAGCCTCCTGAGTCCAGGTAGAGGTCCCGTAGACTCCTGAGTCCAGGTAGAGGTCCCGGAGCCTCCCCGAGTTCAGGTAGAGGTCCCGGAGCCTCCTGAGTCCAGGTAGAGGTCCCAGAGCCAACTGAGTCCAGGTAGAGGTCCCGGAGCCTCCCGAATCCAGGAAGTCCCAGACCTCCTAGTCCAGGTAGGGTCCCGGTGCCTCCCGAGTCCAGGTAGAGGTCCCGGTGCCTCCTGAGTCCAGGTAGAGGTCCAGATCCCGAGTTCAGGTAGAGGTCCTGGAGTCTCCTGAGTCCAGGTAGAGGTCCCGTAGCCTCCCGAGTCCAGGTAGAGGTCCCGGAGCCTCCTGAGTCCAGGTAGAGGTCCTGGAGTCTCCTGAGTCCAGGTGGAGGTCCCCTAGCCTCCCGAGTCCAGGTAGAGGGCCCGTAGCCTCCTGAGTCCAGGTAGAGGTCCCGTAGCCTCCTGAGTCCAGGTAGAGGTCCCGGAGCCTCCTGAGTCCGGTAGAGGTCCTTAGACTCCTGAGTCCAGGTAGAGGTCCCAAACCCTCCTGGCCGGGTCCCGAGCCCCCCGAGTCGGGGGCCCGAGCCTCCTGAGTCCGGGGGTCCCAGAGCCTCCTGAGTCCGGAGGGTCCTGTAGACCCCTGAGTCCGGGGTCCCAAACCCTCCTGAGTCCGGAGGGTCCCGGAGTCTCCTGAGTCCGGTGAGGTCCTGTAGACTCCTGAGTCCGGTAAGGTCCCGTAGACCCCCGGTTCGAGGGTCCCAGACCCTCCCGAGTCCGGGTCCCGAGCCTCCTGAGTCCGGAGGGTCCCGGAGCCTCCGAGTCCAGGTAGGGTCCCAGACCCTCCTAGTCCGGAGAGGCCCGGAGCCTCCCGAGTCCAGGTAGTCCCGGAGCCTCCTGAGTCCGGTAGAGGTCCCGGAGCCTCGAGAGCCGGTAGAGGCCCGGAGCCTCCTGAGTCCAGGTAGAGGTCCCGTAGACTCCTGAGTCAAGGTAGAGGTCCCGGAGCCTCCCGAGTCAGGAGAGGTCCCAGACCCTCCTGAGTCAAGGTAGAGGTCCCGGAGCCTCCTGAGTCCAGGTAGAGGTCCCGTAGCCTCCCGAGTCCAGGTAGAGGTCCCGTAGACTCCTGAGTCCAGGTAGAGGTCCCGGAGCCTCCCGAGTCCAGGTAGAGGTCCCGGAGCCTCCTGAGTCCAGGTAGAGGTCCCGGAGCCTCCTGAGTCCAGGTAGAGGTCCCGGAGCCTCCTGAGTCCAGGTAGAGGCCCCAGACCCTCCTAGTCCGTGTCCCGAGCCTCCCGAGTCCAGGTAAAGGTCCCGGGCCTCCTGAGTCCAGGTAGAGGTCCCGGAGCCTCGAGAGTCCAGGTAGAGGTCCCAGACCCTCCTGAGTCCAGGTAGAGGTCCCGGAGCCTCCTGAGTCCAGGTAGAGGTCCCGAGCCCCAGCCGTGGCCCGTCCGCGTAGGTCCCGGAGCCTCCTGAGTCCAGGTAGAGGTCCCGTAGCCTCCTGAGTCCAGGTAGAGGTCCCGTACGACTCCTGAGTCCAGGTAGAGGTCCCAGAGCCTCCTGAGTCCAGGTAGAGGTCCCGTAGCCTCCTGAGTCCAGGTAGAGGTCCCGTAGACTCCAGAGTCCAGGTAGAGGTCCCGGAGCCTCCTGAGTCCAGGTAGAGGTCCCAGAGCCAACTGAGTCCAGGTAGAGGTCCCGGAGCCCCCATCCAGGAGGTCCCAGCCCTCCTAGTCCGTGGCCCGTGCACCCAGCCAGTGCCCGGTGCCCCTAGTCCAGGAGAGGTCCAGACCCGAGTTCAGGTAGAGGTCCTGAGCCCTAGCCAGGTAGAGGTCCCGTAGCCTCCCGAGTCCAGGTAGAGGTCCCGGAGCCTCCTGAGTCCAGGTAGAGGTCCTGGAGTCTCCTGAGTCCAGGTGGAGGTCCCCTAGCCTCCCGAGTCCAGGTAGAGGTCCCGTAGCCTCCTGAGTCCAGGTAGAGGTCCCGTAGCCTCCTGAGTCCAGGTAGAGGTCCCGGAGCCTCCTGAGTCCAGGTAGAGGTCCCGTAGACTCCTGAGTCCAGGTAGAGGTCCCAGACCCTCCTGAGTCCAGGTAGAGGTCCCGGAGCCTCCCGAGTCCAGGTAGAGGTCCCGGAGCCTCCTGAGTCCAGGTAGAGGTCCCAGAGCCTCCTGAGTCCAGGTAGAGGTCCTGTAGACTCCTGAGTCCAGGTAGAGGCCCCAAACCCTCCTGAGTCCAGGTAGAGGTCCCGGAGTCTCCTGAGTCCAGGTAGAGGTCCCGTAGACTCCTGAGTCCAGGTAGAGGTCCCGTAGACCCCCAGTCAGGTAGAGGTCCCAACCCTCCTGAGTCCAGGTAGAGGTCCCGGAGCCTCCTGAGTCCAGGTAGAGGTCCCAGACCCTCCTGAGTCCAGGTAGAGGTCCCGGACCCTCCTGAGTCCAGGTAGAGGTCCCGTAGACTCCCGAGTTCAGGTGAGGTCCCAGACCCTCCTAGTCCAGGTAGAGGTCCCGGAGCCTCCTGAGTCCAGGTAGAGGTCCCAGACCCTCCTGAGTCCAGGTAGAGGTCCCGGACCCTCCTGAGTCCAGGTAGAGGTCCCGGTGCCTCCCGAGTCCAGGTAGAGGTCCCAGACCCTCCTGAGTCCAGGTAGAGGTCCCGTAGCCTCCTGAGTCCAGGTAGAGGTCCCGGAGCCTCATGAGTTCAGATAGAGGTCCCGGAGTCTCCTGAGTCCAGGTAGAGGTCCAGTAGACTCCTGAGTCCAGGTAGAGGTCCCGTAGACTCCTGAGTCCAGGTAGAGGTCCCGGAGCCTCCTGACTCCAGTTAGAGGTCCCGGAGTCTCCTGAGTCCAGGTAGAGGTCCCGGAGCCTCCTGAGTCCAGTTAGAGGTCCCGGAGTCTCCTGAGTCCAGGTAGAGGTCCAGTAGACTCCTGAGTCCAGGTAGAGGTCCCGGAGCCTCCTGAGTCCAGGTAGAGGTCCCGGAGCCTCCAGAGTCCAGGTAGAGGTCCCAGACCCTCCCGAGTCCAGGTAGAGGTCCTGGAGTCTCCAGAGTCCAGGTAGAGGTCCCAGACCCTCCTGAGTCCAGGTAGAGGTCCCGGAGCCTCCAGAGTCCAGGTACAGGTCCCGGAGTCTCCCCAGTCTGCAGGGTCGTTCTGGTCTCTGAGGACAGAACTGCAACGTTTCTGAGATGAAGGTGGGAACTCAGCAGACTGTTACTTACTTTCAAAGTCCAGGAAGAAGTTTCCAGCGTTGTTGTCGATGTCTCTGGTTAAGACCTTGATCAGGTTCCCCATTCTGCAGAGACAGTTTCACACGTTAACGGCGTCATACGTGCAGGTCCGAACACCTGACGGCAGATAACCGATATCATCCCACATATCTGACTTTCTCCGTTAGAGATGGTGAGTCTGAGTGTATAACACTCGATTACGGATTGACCGATACAGGTTTATAGGGCCGATACCAATACGATATTTTCTCATTAGCCTCAGTTGATGGCCGATATTTGGGGCCGATATTGCATTTGACTCCCAACTTAAAATAATGAAGTATACAATGACCAGCTCGAGACCAACCGGAGACCCACCGGAGACCAACCGGAGACCAACCGGAGACCCACCGGAGACCCGACGGAGACCAACCGGAGACCCACCGGAGACCCACCGGAGACCCACCGGAGACCCACCGGAGACCCACCGGAGACCAACCGGAGACCCACCGGAGACCAACGGGAGACCAGCCGGAGACCAACTGGAGACAAGCTAGAGACCAACCAGAGACCAGCTAGAGACCAGCTAGAGTTCAGTCGGAGACCAACCGGAGACCAGTTGGAGACCAATCAGAGACCAACCGGAGACCAGCTAGAGACCAGCCAGAGACCAGCTAGAGTTCAGTCGGAGACCAACCGGAGACCAGTTGGAGACCAATCAGAGACCAACCGGAGACCAGCCGGAGACCAGTTGGAGACCAGCTAGAGACCAACCGGAGACCAGCCAGAGACCAGCTAGAGACCAACCGGAGACCAGCCAGAGACCAGCTAGAGACCAACCGGAGACCAGCCAGAGACCAGCTAGAGACCAGCCAGAGACCAGCCAGAGACCAGCCAGAGACCAGCTAGAGACCAGCCGGAGACCAAGGGAGACCAGTTGGAGACAAGCTAGAGACCAGCCAGAGACCAGCCGGAGACGAGCGGGAGACCAGCCAGAGACCAGCAAGAGACCAGCTAGAGACCAGCCGGAGACCAACCGGAGACCAGTTGGAGACCAGCTAGAGACCAGCCGGAGACCAACCGGAGACCAGTTGGAGACCAGCTAGAGACCAATCAGAGACCAACCGCAAAACAGCCAGAGACCAGAAATATTTCAATCCTACTGAAGTTTAACTGGTAAAAAGTAATTTTACAAGTCTTTTTATATACACATATATACACACACACACATATATATATATATAAATAAAAATCATGATGAGTGGGGGTATTGGCCAACACAACGGACGTATCGGCTGACACCGAAAAAAGCAAAAATATCGTCTGGCCGATGTATCGGTCAGTCCTTGCACCTGATCTCTTGCAGTTTGTTCTCTTAACCATGGCAGAACCTTGTTGGTTCTACTGGAACTGAGGTTCCACTCAGAACCATGACAGCATCACAGGATGGCTGCTGTTTATCTGATAAATGTAGGATCTGTGTTTTAGCAATAATCTGGCGACCTCCTGGAATTATCGGGGTTTTGTTCCTGGCGGCTGAAAGTTCACCGACGAACCAGCAGTCGCCTCCAGACAGAAAACAGGCGTCAGAGGAAGCTGCAACAGAAGCTGCTGCAAAGCTGCCGAGTTTGTCTGGAAACCGACGGCTGAGGCTGCGAGCTGAAGAGGAAGCGACGCTTTCGCACCCAGAACAGAGAAAAGAGGAAGCGAGGACGTCTCTGAAAGTTGGACCTAAATATAAACGGAGGAAGTAAAGCAGACTGAGCTGGGTCAGGTGAGACGCTGCGACGGACGCCTGAACGTTCCTGGTGTCATCACCTCCACGGAGACCGGCCGGAGACAAGCCAGAGACAAGCCAGACATGCCGGAAACCAGCCGGAGACCAGCTAGAGTTCAGCCAGAGACAAGCCGGAGACAAGCTGGAGACAAGCCAGAGACAAGCCGGAGACCAGCCAGAGACAAGCTGGAGACAAGCTGGAGACAAGCCAAAGACAAGCCGGAGACCAGCCGGAGACCGAACTGAGACAAGCCAGAGACCAGCCGGAGACAAGCCAGACATGCCGGAGACCAGCCGGAGACAAGCCAGAGACCAGCCAGAGACCAGCCGGAGACCAGCTAAAGACCAGCCTGAGATCAGCCAGAGACCAGCCAGAGACCAGCCAGAGACCAGCCAGAGACCAGCCAGAGACAAGCCAGAGTTCAGCCAGAGACCAGCCAGAGACCAGCCAGAGACCAGCCAGAGACCAGCCAGAGACCAGCCAGAGACCAGCCAGAGACAAGCCAGAGTTCAGCCAGAGACCAGCCAGAGACCAGCCAGAGACCAGCCAGAGACCAGCCGGAGACAAGCCAGAGACCAGCCAGAGACAAGCCGGAGACAAGCCAGAGACAAGCCAGAGACCAGCCAGAGACCAGCCAGAGACAAGCCGGAGACAAGCCAGAGACAAGCCAGAGACCAGCCAGAGACCAGCCAGAGACCAGCCAGAGACCAGCCAGAGACCAGCCAGAGACAAGCCAGACATGCCGGAAACCAGCCGGAGACCAGCTAGAGTTCAGCCAGAGACCAGCCGGAGACAAGCTGGAGACAAGCCAGAGACCAGCCGGAGACAAGCCGGAGACAAGCCAGACATGCCGGAAACCAGCCAGAGACAAGCCAGAGACAAGCCGGAGACAAGCCGGAGACAAGCCAGAGACAAGCCGGAGACAAGCCAGAGACAAGCCAGACATGCCGGAAACCAGCCAGAGACAAGCCAGACATGCCGGAAACCAGCCGGAGACCAGCCAGAGACCAGCCGGAGACAAGCCAGAGACAAGCCAGACATGCCGGAAACCAGCCGGAGACCAGCCAGAGACCAGCCGGAGACAAGCCAGAGACAAGCCAGACATGCCGGAAACCAGCCAGAGACAAGCCAGAGACCAGCCGGAGACAAGCCAGAGACAAGCCGGAGACAAGCCGGAGACAAGCCAGACATGCCGGAAACCAGCCAGAGACAAGCCAGAGACAAGCCGGAGACAAGCCAGAGACAAGCCGGAGACAAGCCAGAGACAAGCCGGAGACAAGCCGGAGACAAGCCGGAGACAAGCCAGACATGCCGGAAACCAGCCAGAGACAAGCCAGAGACAAGCCGGAGACAAGCCAGAGACAAGCCGGAGACAAGCCGGAGACAAGCCAGAGACAAGCCAGACATGCCGGAAACCAGCCGGAGACCAGCCAGAGACCAGCCGGAGACAAGCCAGAGACAAGCCAGACATGCCGGAAACCAGCCAGAGACAAGCCAGAGACCAGCCGGAGACAAGCCAGAGACCAGCCAGACATGCCGGAGACCAGCCGGAGACCAGCCAGACATGCCGGAGACCAGCCGGAGACCGAACTGAGACAAGCCAGAGACAAGCCGGAGACAAGCCGGAGACCGAACTGAGACAAGCCAGAGACAAGCCGGAGACAAGCCGGAGACAAGCCAGAGACAAGCCGGAGACAAGCCGGAGACAAGCCGGAGACAAGCCAGACATGCCGGAGACAAGCCAGAAACAAGCCGGAGACAAGCCGGAGACAAGCCAGAGACAAGCCGGAGACAAGCCAGAGACAAGCCAGACATGCCGGAGACAAGCCGGAGACAAGCCGGAGACAAGCCAGAGACAAGCCAGAGACAAGCCAGAGACCAGCCGGAGACAAGCCGGAGACAAGCCAGAGACAAGCCGGAGACAAACCAGAGACAAGCCAGAGACAAGCCAGAGACCAGCCGGAGACAAGCCGGAGACAAGCCAGAGACAAGCCGGAGACAAGCCAGAGACAAGCCGGAGACAAGCCAGAGACAAGCCAGAAACCAGCCGGAGACAAGCCAGAGACAAACCAGAGACAAGCCGGAGACAAGCCGGAGACAAGCCAGAGTTCAGCCGGAGACAAGCCAGACATGCCGGAGACAAGCCGGAGACCAGCCAGAGACAAGCCGGAGACAAGCCAGAGACAAGCCGGAGACAAGCCAGACATGCCGGAGACAAGCCGGAGACCAGCAGAGACAAGCCGGAGACCAGCCAGAGACCAACCGGAGACCAACCAGAGACAAGCCGAAGACAAGCCAGAGACCAAAAGGAGACAAGCCAGAGACAAGCCGGAGACAAGCCGGAGACAAACCGGAGACAAGCCTGAGACAAGCCAGAGACCAGCCAAAGACCAGCCGAAGACAAGCCAGAGACAAGCCAGAGACAAGCCGGAGACAAGCCTGAGACAAGCCAGAGACCAGCCAAAGACTAGCCGAAGACAAGCCAGAGACAAGCCAGAGACAAGCCGGAGACAAGCCTGAGACAAGCCAGAGACCAGCCAAAGACAAGCCAGAGACAAGCCGGAGACAAGCCTGAGACAAGCCATAGACCAGCCAAAGACAAGCCAGAGACAAGCCGGAGACAAGCCTGAGACAAGCCATAGACCAGCCAAAGACCAGCCGAAGACAAGCCAGAGACAAGCCGGAGACCAGTCGAAGACAAGCCAGAGACAAGCCGGAGACCAGCTAGAGTTCAGCCAGAGACCAGCCGGAGACAAGCTGGAGACAAGCCAGAGACCAGCCGGAGACCAGCCGGAGACAAGCCAGACAGCCGGAAACCAGCCAGAGACAAGCCAGAGACAAGCCGGAGACCAGCCGGAGACCAGCCAGAGACAAGCCGGAGACCAGCCAGAGACAAGCCAGACATGCCGGAAACCAGCCAGAGACAAGCCAGAGACAGCATGCCGGAAACCAGCCGGAGACCAGCCAGAGACCAGCCGGAGACAAGCCAGAGACAAGCCAGACATGCCGGAAACCAGCCGGAGACCAGCCAGAGACCAGCCGGAGACAAGCCAGAGACAAGCCAGACATGCCGGAAACCAGCCAGAGACAAGCCAGAGACCAGCCGGAGACAAGCCAGAGACAAGCCGGAGACAAGCCGGAGACAAGCCGGAGACAAGCCAGAGACCAGCCGGAAACCAGCCAGAGACAAGCCAGAGACAAGCCGGAGACAAGCCAGAGACAAGCCGGAGACAAGCCAGAGACAAGCCGGAGACAAGCCGGAGACAAGCCGGAGACAAGCCAGACATGCCGGAAACCAGCCAGAGACAAGCCAGAGACAAGCCGGAGACAAGCCAGAGACAAGCCGGAGACAAGCCGGAGACAGCCAGAGACAAGCCAGACAGCCGGAAACCAGCCGGAGACCAGCCAGAGACCAGCCGGAGACAAGCCAGAGACAAGCCAGACATGCCGGAAACCAGCCAGAGACAAGCCAGAGACCAGCCGGAGACAAGCCAGAGACCAGCCAGACATGCCGGAGACCAGCCGGAGACCGAACTGAGACAAGCCAGAGACAAGCCGGAGACAAGCCGGAGACCGAACTGAGACAAGCCAGAGACAAGCCGGAGACAACCGGAGACAAGCCAGAGACAAGCCGGAGACACCAGACAACCGGAGACCCACCCACCAACCCACCCGAAACCAGACAACCACCGCCGAAACCGGAGACAACCCCGACAACCCAACCGAGACAGCCGGAGACAACAGACAAGCCGGAGACAAGCCAGAGACACCAACACCGGAGACAAGCCAGAGACAGCCGGAGACAGCCAGAGACAAGCCAGAGACAAGCCAGAGACCAGCGAGACAGCCGGAGACAAGCCAGAGACAAGCCGGAGACAAACCAGAGACAAGCCAGAGACAAGCCAGAGACCAGCCGGAGACCAGCCGGAGACAAGCCAGAGACAAGCCGGAGACAAGCCAGAGACAAGCCGGAGACAAGCCAGAGACAAGCCAGAAACCAGCCGGAGACAAGCCAGAGACAAACCAGAGACAAGCCGGAGACAGCCGGAGACAAGCCAGAGTTCAGCCGGAGACAAGCCAGACATGCCGGAGACAAGCCGGAGACCAGCCAGAGACAAGCCGGAGACAAGCCAGAGACAAGCCGGAGACAAGCCAGACATGCCGGAGACAAGCCGGAGACCAGCAGAGACAAGCCGGAGACCAGCCAGAGACCAACCGGAGACCAACCAGAGACAAGCCGAAGACAAGCCAGAGACCAAAAGGAGACAAGCCAGAGACAAGCCGGAGACAAGCCGGAGACAAACCGGAGACAAGCCTGAGACAAGCCAGAGACCAGCCAAAGACCAGCCGAAGACAAGCCAGAGACAAGCCAGAGACAAGCCGGAGACAAGCCTGAGACAAGCCAGAGACCAGCCAAAGACTAGCCGAAGACAAGCCAGAGACAAGCCAGAGACAAGCCGGAGACAAGCCTGAGACAAGCCAGAGACCAGCCAAAGACAAGCCAGAGACAAGCCGGAGACAAGCCTGAGACAAGCCATAGACCAGCCAAAGACCAGCCGAAGACAAGCCAGAGACAAGCCGGAGACCAGTCGAAGACAAGCCAGAGACAAGCCGGAGACAAGCTAGAGACCAGCCGGGGACCACACGGAGACCAGCCGGAGACCAACCGAAGACCAGCTCGAGACCAACTGGAGACAAGCCAGAGACCAGCTAGAGTTCTGCAGGACACCAGCTAAAGACCAGCCGGAGACCAGCCAAAGACCAGCCGAAGACAAGCCAGAGACCAGCCAGAGACAAGCCGGAGACCAGCCTGAGACCAGCCAGAGACCAGCCAAAGACAGCCGAGACAAGCCAGAGACAAGCCAGAGACAAGCCGGAGACAAGCCTGAGACAAGCCAGAGACCAGCCAAAGACAAGCCAGAGACAAGCCGGAGACAAGCCTGAGACAAGCCAAGACCACCAAGACCAGCCGGACAAGCCAGAGACAAGCCGGAGACCAGTCGAAGACAAGCCAGAGACCAGCCGGAGACCAGCCAGAGACCAGCCAGAGACAAGCCGGAGACAAGCCAGAGACCAGCCAGAGACCAGCCAGAGACCAGCCAGAGACCAGCCAGAGACCAGCCAGAGACAGCCAGACACCGGAGACCAGCCGGAGACCAGCTAGAGACCAGCCAGAGACCAACCGGAGACAAGCCGGAGACCAGCCAGAGACCAGCCGGAGACCAGCCGGAGACACCAACCAACACCACAACCAAACAACCGAGACAACCGGAGACACCGAGACAACCGAGACAACCAAACACCACACCGGAACACCACAACCACCACACCGAACCACCGAGACCAGCAAGACCACAACACCAGAACACGACACAGACACAAAACAAAACACAAACAAAACACACAACACCGGAACCACCAGAGACACCAAGACACCGGAGACCCAGAGACAACCGAGACACGAACCCGAGACACCACCAACAACCACCGAGACACCGAGACACCGAGACACCAAGACCAGCCGGAGACCAGCCAAGACAGCCAGAGACCAGCCAGAGACCAGCCGGAGACCAGCCAGAGACCAGCCAGAGACCAGCCGGAGACCACCAGAGACAGCCAGAGACCCCAGAGACCAGCCAGACCACCAGAGACCACCGGAGACCCCAGACCACCAGACCGCCGGAGACCACGAACACAACACCGGAGACCAGCCGGAGACAGCACCAACGAACACGGACCAACCAACCACCAGACCACCGAGACACACAACACCGAGACCACCAGACACCGGAGAAAAACCAACCAACACGCAACACCAGACCCGAAAACCAACACCAGACAGCCGGAGACCACACCGGAGACACCAGAGACCCGAGACAAAACCACCAGAGACACCAGAGACCACCAACCACCGGAGACAGCCAGAGACCAGCCGAGACAACCAAGACCAGCCAGAGACAGCCAGAGACCAGCCAGAGACAGCCAGAGACCAGCCAGAGACAGCCAGACCAGCCAGAGACACCAGAGACCAGCCAGAGACAACCAGAGACCAGCCGGAGACCACCAGAGACAACCAAACAGCCGGAGACGCCGGAGACCAGCCAGAGACAGCCGGAGACCAGCAGAGACAAGCCGGAGACCAGCCAGAGACCAGCCAGAGACCACCAAGACACCAAACACCGAACACCCCAAAAAACACAAAACAACACAAAAAAACAACCACACCCAACACACACCAACACCAAGACACAACACCAGAGACCACCAGAGACCACCAGAACCACCAGAGACCCAGAAAAACACACACCACACACACACCACCCACACCACCACACCACAGCAAGACCAGCAAGCGCAGAGACAGCTAGAGACCAGCCGGAGACCAGCTAGAGGCCAAACGGAGACCAGCCGGAGTCCAACCGAAGACCAGCCAGAGACCAACTGGAGACAAGCCAGAGACCAGCTAGAGACCAACCAGAGACCAGCGAGACCAGCTAAACCAGCTGGAGACCAACCGTAGACCAGCCGGAGACCAGCCAGAGACCAGCTAGAGACCAGCTAGAGACCAGCCAGAGACCAGCCGGAGACCAGCTAGAGTCCGGAGACCAGCCAGAGACCAGCCGGAGACCAGCTGGAGACCAACCGGAGACCAACTAGAGACCAGCCAGAGACCAGCCAGAGACCAGCTAGAGACCAGCCGGAGACCAGCCGGAGACCAGCCAGAGACCAGCCAGAGACCAGCCAGAGACCAACCAGAGACCAGCCGGAGACCAGCTGGAGACCAACCGGAGACCAGCCAGAGACCAGCCAGAGACCAGCTAGAGACCAGCTAGAGACCAACCAGAGACCAGCCGGAGACCAGCCGGAGACCAGCTAGAGACCAGCCAGAGACCAGCCGGAGACCAGCCAGAGACCAGCCGGAGACCAACCAGAGACCAGCCGGAGACCAGCCGGAGACCAACCGAGACCAGCCAGAGACCAGCCAGAGACCAGCCAGAGACCAGCCAGAGACCAGCCAGAGACCAGCCAGAGACCAGCCAGAGACCAGCCGGAGACCAGCCAGAGACCAACCAGAGACCAGCCAGAGACCAGCTAGAGACCAGCCGGAGACCAGCCAGAGACCAGCCGGAGACCAGCCGGAGACCAGCCGGAGACCAGCCAGAGACCAACCGGAGACCAGCCGGAGACCAGCCGGAGACCAACCGGAGACCAGCCAGAGACCAGCTAGAGACCAGCCGGAGACCAACCAGAGACCAGCCGGAGACCAGCCGGAGACCAGCCGGAGACCAGCCGGAGACCAGCCGGAGACCAACCGGAGACCAGCCGGAGACCAGCTCGGAGACCAGCCGGAGACCAGCCGAGACCAGCCAGAGACCAACTGGAGACCAGCCGGAGACCAGCCAGAGAGTAGCTGGGGACCAGAAATATTTCAATCCTTCCTCAAACTGGGACATACTGAAGTTTAACTGGTAGTTTAGATCTCAGACGGGATTATGTGAACACGTTACCGAGAAGCTGAAACATGAAGTTGCTTTAATGAAAGCTGGTTTACGAGCAGCATCTAAATATGGAACTGATTTCAGACACTCGAAGCAAAGCGGCGCGTTTACGTCTGACACCGTCTGCAGATGGTTTCCTGCACATCCTTTTTGTTTTCTGGCTCTGACTGTCTCTACTGTTTCAGACCTTCAGTCAACACAAACCAGACAAAGAATTTTACCAACTTCATTATGTTCAGAAAATAGAAACTCAGAGTCAAAGACCGAGAAGTTTCTGGTTAGGGTGCCAGGACTGGGTATAAAAGCAGCATCCAGCAAAGGTTCAGTCTCAGGAGACTGTGGTAAGTATGGACACATGGACTCAGAGGAACTTTGGACAACTCAGCACAGTCCAGTACTGGATCCTGAACCAGAAGCTGGAACTGGACTGGAAGTTTGGGATCCAGCGGGAAGTCTGGGATCCAGCGGGAAGTCTGGGATCCAGCGGGAAGTCTGGGATCCAGCGGGAAGTCTGGGAGTCTAAAACCTGAAACACGTCTGCAGTTTAAACTGTCCAGACGTCTTCTGGAAACTCGCGTCCTCTTTGTCAGGACCGTGTCGGACCCCCGTCCTCATTCCAGACCGCTGCTGCAGACTCACGAGGCAGCCGGAGACGGTCTCAGCTCCGTGAGCTGCAGCGTCATCCTGCTGGAAGTAACCATCAGAGTATAATCTGAGTTATAGTACTTCACATCATAAATCAGTACTTTAGAGAAACTTCCACCAGATTTCAGCCCGTCTGAGTCTTCACGTCCCGTTTTATCCGACCAGCTGACGCAAACACAGAAAGCAGAAATGCTGCAGAAACTGAAACCGCTGAAGAGACGACTGATGGAACGACGTGTGTTTATGAGTTTATGTCTGAACTCTGAACAGCTTCATTTCTACACGAACGTTCGTGTTTTTCTCCGTCACTGCTGATAAGCTGCAGGTTAACGTTGTTCTCCGTCCCGTTTTTTAGGGAACTGCAGTCTGTCAGGTCCAAATAACAGCTCCAATTCTACATTTCATGTAAATCTGAGAACATTTAACAGTTTGAATCATAAAACTCACAAACTTCCATTTCTTTTAAACACTTTTAAGAAAAGTAATGATGCACAATATGCAAAATTCCAACTGATACCAATAACCAATAATTTTCTGCTTCTCATGGCCGATACCGATACCTATATTAAAACTGAACATTGGTAAATAATCATTCCTTGTGCAAAATTAGAAATGACATCTGCCACCGATTCAGTATTTGCTGATGACATAATCATTTTGCAGGGTGGGCGTGGCCTAATGTTGTTCCCATGCCCCACACCTGTTATATATCGGTTAATTGTATTGATAACTGTTTTATTTACAACCCGATATTTCTGTATTTCCTCATATCAGGAAGCTTTTTTAGACCTGACTAAGGACAAAAAGATGGAAACTATCGTTTTGGCTAAATACGACGTATTTAGAATAGGCATGTACAATATTGGAATTTTGGCCGATATTCGATGTGCCAATATTTTAAAACTCATGTGGCCGATAGCCGATATCACTATTAAAGTTGAAAACAAATAAGCAGTCATTGCAAATAGCAGTTTTGTTATCCGTTTCCAACACTTTAAAAAATAGGGGTGGAAAAAATATTGATACTCTGAAATATCGTGATATTTTCATATGCCAATATCAAATTGATATTTAAAAACATGGCATCGATCTATTTTACTTAAAAAATCTCACGAGATTTTATCGTTCTGTTACATAATCTCATGATTTTTCATGAATTCACGCGAGATTACGTAACAGAACATTGAAATATCGCGATATTTTGTTAGTAAAATACATCAATACCATGTTTTTAAATGTCAATATGATATCAGCATATGAAAATATGGCGTAATTTTTGTGAATTCTCCTGAGATTTCGTGACAGAAAGATGAAATGTTGCAAGATTTCATGAGTAAAATAGGTCGATACCGCATTTTAAATGTCAATATGATATCAGCATATGAAAATATTGCGATATTTCAGCATATTAATATTTTTTCCCACCCCTAGTCTTTATAAGTTTTAAAGTCTGTAAAAAAGAAAAGGAAGAAGTAGTAGTAGTAGTTTGGTTTTTTTTAGACTTTAGACACAGCGGCCTGATCAGTTAAATATCGGTGGGGTGGCCAATATCCGATTCTCAGTTTTAAGGCTGCTATAGGCTGATACCGAATGGGGCCTGATTATAATGTGCATCCCTAATTTAGACGTTTTTTATATGCTCTGTCCCTATCACATAAACAAATAAAATGGAAAAATATCGGCCGATATTGGCCCAATATTGATATCAAGTTTTAAAACTGATATCGGCCGATACCTGTATCAAAATGGAAAAATATCGACCAATATCAGCCCAATATTGATATTCAGTTTTAAAACTAATATCAACCAATACCAGTATCAAAATGGAAAAATATAGGCTGATATTGGCCCAATATTGATATTCAGTTTTAAAGGTAATATCGGCTGATACAGTATCAAAATGGAAAAATATTGGCCAATATTAGCCAAGTATTAATATTCTGTTTTAAAACTAATATCGGCCGATACCAGTATCAAAATGGAAAAATATCGACTAATATTGGCCCAATATTGATACTCAGTTTTAAAACTAATATCGGCCGATACACTACCAAAATGGAAAAATATTGGCCGATATCGGCCTAATATTGATATTCAGTTTTAAGACTAATATTGGCCGATACTGGTATCCATTGTGCGTTGTGACGGAAAAGTTAAAATATTGTTGTTTTCTGTCAGAATTTAGACTCGAGCTGAAAGTCAGAATAATGTTATGCTGCCCTTCATATCATGTTTAATTTAAGAAAAAGTTATTTATTATATGATATTGTATTATATTATATTGTATAATATTATATTACATAATATTTTATTATATTATATTATATATCTAAACTTCATGTCTCACCTTAAAACTACAAAGTTAATTAATTTGCAGATAATTCTGTCAAGTGCACAAGCAAAGAAGATGAAAGCAGTGACTTCCTGTGTAATTAATGTCTTATAACTGTTAATTACAGGTATTAGTCAGCCTAATATCGAGACTACGTCGATATGAAAGAAAATAAAAATAGGTTTTTGTTTCCTGAAGCAAAAACACATCTATCTGTTCATATCCTGATATTGCAACAGCCATAAATGATCAATATACAGGTTAACATTTCATATAATAGATGAGAAGCAACGATGACACTGATGTTCTGCTGAATCTCACTTTAACTCCAAACAGGAACTTTGATCTTTTTTACTCAGATTTTAATGTGATTATTGATATTTTTCTGGTTCCTGGTTTATTTGCTGTAAACAGACACGAACATGTTTCAGTTCCGTTTTCAAAGTAAAACAGTCACATCAGCCACAACATTAAAACCAGGAGAGGAACCCAGACCAGTGCTGTCTGGACCAGAACCGGACCAGATCCGGACCAGATCCGGACCAGGTGTGGACCAGATCCAGGCCACATGTGGACCAGATCCGGACCAGATGTGGACCAGATGTGGACCAGATCCAGGCCAAACCTGGGCCACATGTGGTGGATCTGAGGCTGGATTAAGGCAGAAAGACCTGGAGACCGGGACCAGATCCGGACCAGATCCGGACCAGGTGTGGACCAGATCCAGGCCAAACCTGGGCCACATGTGGTGGATCTGAGGCTGGATTCAGGCAGAAAGACCTGGAGACCGGGACCAGATCCGGACCAGATCCGGACCAGGTGTGGACCAGATCCGGGCCACATGTGGTGGATCTGAGACTGGATTCAGGCAGAAAGACCTGGAGACCGGGACCAGATCCGGACCAGGTGTGGACCAGATCCAGGCCAAACCTGGGCCACATGTGGTGGACCTGAGGCTGGATTCAGGCAGAAAGACCTGGAGACCGGGACCAGATCCGGACCAGATCTGGACCAGGTGTGGACCAGATCCGGACCAGGTGTGGACCAGATCCGGGCCACATGTGGTGGATCTGAGGCTGGATTCAGGCAGAAAGACCTGGCGACCGAGACCAGATCCGGACCAGATCCGGACCAGGTGTGGACCAGATCCGGGCCACATGTGGACCAGGTGTGGACCAGATCCGGGCCACATGTGGTGGATCTGAGGCTGGATTCAGGCAGAAAGACCTGGAGACCAGGACCAGATCCGGACCAGATCCGGACCAGGTCTGGGCCACATGTGGGCCACATCCGGACCAGGTGTGGACCAGATCCGGGTCACATGTGGACCAGGTGTGGATTCAAGCAGAAAGACCTGGAGACCGGGACCAGATCCGGACCAGATCCAGGCCACATGTGGTGGATCTGAGACTGGATTCAGGCAGAAAGACCTGGAGACCGGGACCAGATCCGGACCAGGTGTGGACCAGATCCGGGCCACATGTGGTGGATCTGAGGCTGGATTCAAGCAGAAAGACCTGAAGACCAGGACCAGATCCGGACCAGATCCAGGCCACATGTGGTGGATCTGAGGCTGGATTCAAGCAGAAAGACCTGAAGACCAGGACCAGATCCGGACCAGATCCAGGCCACATGTGGTGGATCTGAGGCTGGATTCAGGCAGAAAGACCTAGAGACCGGGACCAGATCCGGACCGGATCCAGGCCACATGTGGTGGATCTGAGACTGGATTTAGGCAGAAAGACCTGGAGACCGGGACCAGATCCGGACCAGGTCTTGTTTATCTGAGCTGCAGCATCAGTATCCTGCTGGTTCTGCTGGTTTTGCTGGTTCTGCTGGTTCTGCTGGTCTCTGACTGGTGCAGAAAGTTCGGATTCGGGGTGATGAAGTTGGTATAAAACGGAAGTACCTGCAGGCGGGTTCTAACAGAAACTAGATCCGCGGAGTCCTCACGTACCTTCGTGGTGGTGATGAGGTCTGAATAATCGCATCCCAGACCAGAACCAGAACTCCGGACCCGGACTTCAGGCGCGACCAGGAGCAAAAGTGCAGCTGAACTTTGAACCGTGAAGTCTGCAGTTTTTCCTGAGTCTGCAGGACCTGACATGTCTGATCTGAGACCGGATCCACCCTGGGAGCTCATCCCCCTCCCTCTCCACCTCCGGACCCGCCGACCTCCCCCCGCCCGGACCACAAACCCCTCCCTGCGGCCGCTCACCTTCGCTGATCGCTGATCGATGAGTGCGGATCGATGCCGTGTGTCCGCGCGCTCCGTGTGTCCGCGGCGGTCCAGGTGTCTCCCTGCGGTCCGCCTCCTCTACATGTTCACAGTGTGAACCCGGAAAACGGCGGCGCGAGGCTCCGTTAACTATAAAAGGAGTGATTTCCTCAGGAGGAACTGAAGTCTGAGCCAATCAGGGGCAGCGACGCGGAGGCGGCTGCCGCTGTGGCGGCAAACCGCGGCAGCGGCAGCCAGCGGCAGCCAGCGGAGCGCTGCTGGCAGTTAGAAAACAAACTAAATACTTTCTAACACGCACTTTTTTTTGCTGTTTTGGAGGTTTTACTTGTTTGGTCGTGATTTTTTTGATAGTTTGATGAAGAATTTTTCATTTTCATGAAGCGAAATGAAACAAGTTTCTAAATTCAACTGATTATGTCCATGACGTCAGATATTTCACTCTATGTCTCAACATTTGAATTAAAGGACTGATATCTACTCTGTCCCTCCAATCGCCCCTCAGGAGGACAAAAAACCAAACTTTTTTTTAAAATCGAGTTGAATGGATCTGAATTCAGTTAAACTGAATAAAGTAAACTGAATATATTTTTATTGATGCAACATCATGACAGTTTCAGTCTTCGTGGATCTGAGACGTTCAGGGGATCCGAGACTGTGGGATTTTTCTCCGTCTACAGGTTGAACATCATTAAACCTTCAGCAGTCTGTGTACAGGACCGGGTCAAGTCTGGACTCGTGATCTCTGATTCCTCAGAGAGACCTGCATCCAGAACCATCATCATCACCAGGGTTACCATGGCAACCTTCATCAGCTCTACAATCCAGCGTTACATTCGCAGACATCATTTCAGATTTTACCGAGCAGAAAATGAGCCGCATGTGGACCCGGTCCAGACTCCCAGAACCACCAACCCGGACTCGGAGGCATCTGGATGGACCATCACACAGTGGAGACCTGGACTCTGGTGGGACCAGGAGCAAAGAGGAACAGAAGCATCCAGACTGTCAGGACCAGGTCCAGAAGCCCGGTTCTGTATAGGGTCGGATCAGAGGTCTGATGGTCTGGGACTGGATCTGGTTTTGTGATGGTCCAGGACTGGACCAGGTTGTGATGGTATAGGACTGGATGAGGGTTCTGATGATCTGGGACTGGATCAGGGTTCTGACGGTCCGGGACTGGATCAGGTTGTGATGATCAGGTGGTCTGGGTTTGATCTGGTTCTGATAGTCTGGGACTGGATCAGGGTTCTGTGATGGTCTGGGACTGGGACAGGCTCAGAAGGTTTATGCTTCCAGATATCAGGACCTGGTCTGGAGCAGCAGGTGGATCCAGATATCAGGACCTGGTCTGAAGCAGCAGGTGGATCCAGATATCAGGACCTGGTCCAGATATCCAGGACCTGGTCTGGAGCAGCAGGTGGATCCAGATATCAGGACCTGGTCTGGAGCAGCAGGTGGATCCAGATATCAGGACCTGGTCTGGAGCAGCAGGTGGATCCAGATATCAGGACCTGGTCTGGAGCAGCAGGTGGATCCAGATATCAGGACCTGGTCTGAAGCAGCAGGTGGATCCAGATATCAGGACCTGGTCTGGAGCAGCACGTGGATCCAGATATCAGGACCTGGTCCAGATATCAGGACCTGGTCTGAAGCAGCACATGGATCCAGATATCAGGACCTGGTCTGAAGCAGCAGATGGATCCAGATATCAGGACCTGGTCTGGAGCAGCACGTGGATCCAGATATCAGGACCTGGTCCAGATATCAGGACCTGGTCTGAAGCAGCAGGTGGATCCAGATATCAGGACCTGGTCTGAAGCCGCAGATGGATCCAGATATCAGGACCTGGTCTGGTGCAGCGGGTGGATCCAGATATCAGGACCTGGTCTGGAGCAGCAGGTGGATCCAGATATCAGGACCTGGTCTGGAGCAGCAGGTGGATCCAGAAATCAGGACCTGGTCTGGAGCAGCAGATGGATCCAGATATCAGGACCTGGTCTGGAGCAGCAGGTGGATCCAGATATCAGGACCTGGTCTGGAGCAGCAGGTGGATCCAGATATCAGGACCTGGTCTGGAGCAGCAGGTGGATCCAGATATCAGGACCTGGTCTGAACGCCAGCAGGTGGATCCAGATATCAGGACCTGGTCTGGAGCAGCACGTGGATCCAGATATCAGGACCTGGTCCAGATATCAGGACCTGGTCTGAAGCAGCAGGATGGATCCAGATATCAGGACCTGGTCTGAAGCCGCAGGTGGATCCAGATATCAGGACCTGGTCTGGTGCAGCGGGTGGATCCAGATATCAGGACCTGGTCTGGAGCAGCAGGTGGATCCAGATATCAGGACCTGGTCTGGAGCAGCAGGTGGATCCAGATATCAGGACCTGGTCTGAAGCAGCAGGTGGATCCAGATATCAGGACCTGGTCTGGAGCAGCAGATGGATCCAGATATCAGGACCTGGTCTGGAGCAGCACATTGATCCAGATATCAGGACCTGGTCTGGAGCAGCACATGGATCCAGATATCAGGACCTGGTCTGAAGCAGCAGGTGGATCCAGATATCAGGACCTGGTCTGGAGCAGCAGACGGATCCAGATATCAGGACCTGGTCTGGAGCAGCAGACGGATCCAGATATCAGGACCTGGTCTGGAGCAGCAGATGGATCCAGATATCAGGACCTGGTCTGGAGCAGCACATGGATCCAGATATCAGGACCTGGTCTGAAGCAGCAGATGGATCCAAATATCAGGACCTGGTCTGGAGCAGCACATGGATCCAGATATCAGGACCTGGTCTGGAGCAGCAGATGGATCCAGATATCAGGACCTGGTCTGGAGCAGCAGATAGATCCAAATATCAGGACCTGGTCTGGAGCAGCAGATGGATCCAGATATCAGGACCTGGTCTGGAGCAGCACATGGATCCAGATATCAGGACCTGGTCTGGAGCAGCAGGTTGATCCAGATATCAGGACCTGGTCTGGAGCAGCAGATGGATCCAGATATCAGGACCTGGTCTGGAGCAGCAGATGGATCCAGATATCAGGACCTGGTCTGGAGCAGCAGGTGGATCCAGATATCAGGACCTGGTCTGGAGCAGCAGATGGATCCAGATATCAGGACCTGGTCTGGAGCAGCAGGTGGATCCAGATATCAGGACCTGGTCTGGAGCAGCAGATGGATCCAGATATCAGGACCTGGTCTGGAGCAGCAGGTGGATCCAGATATCAGGACCTGGTCTGGAGCAGCAGGTGGATCCAGATATCAGGACCTGGTCTGGAGCAGCAGATAGATCCAAATATCAGGACCTGGTCTGGAGCAGCAGATAGATCCAGATATCAGGACCTGGTCTGGAGCAGCAGATGGATCCAGATATCAGGACCTGGTCTGGAGCAGCAGATGGATCCAGATATCAGGACCTGGTCTGGAGCAGCAGGTTGATCCAGATATCAGGACCTGGTCTGGAGCAGCAGATGGATCCAGATATCAGGATCTGGTCTGGAGCAGCAGGTGGATCCAGATATCAGGACCTGGTCTGGAGCAGCAGATGGATCCAGATATCAGGACCTGGTCTGGAGCAGCAGATGGATCCAGATATCAGGACCTGGTCTGGAGCAGCAGGTGGATCCAGATATCAGGACCTGGTCTGAAGCAGCAGACGGATCCAGATATCAGGACCTGGTCTGGAGCAGCAGGTGGATCCAGATATCAGGACCTGGTCTGAAGCAGCAGATGGATCCAGATATCAGGACCTGGTCTGGAGCAGCAGATGGATCCAGATATCAGGACCCGGTCTGGAGCAGCAGGTGGAACCAGATATCAGGACCTGGTCTGAAGCAGCAGATGGATCCAGATATCAGGACCTGGTCTGGAGCAGCAGATGGATCCAGATATCAGGACCTGGTCTGGAGCAGCAGGTGGATCCAGATATCAGGACCTGGTCTGGAGCAGCAGATGGATCCAGATATCAGGACCTGGTCTGGAGCAGCAGGTTGATCCAGATATCAGGACCTGGTCTGGAGCAGCAGATGGATCCAGATATCAGGACCTGGTCTGAAGCAGCAGGTGGATCCAGATATCAGGACCTGGTCTGGAGCAGCACGTGGATCCAGATATCAGGACCTGGTCTGGAGCAGCAGGTGGATCCAGATATCAGGACCTGGTCTGAAGCAGCAGACGGATCCAGATATCAGGACCTGGTCTGGAGCAGCAGGTGGATCCAGATATCAGGACCTGGTCTGAAGCAGCAGATGGATCCAAATATTAGGACCTGGTCTGAAGCAGCAGATGGATCCAGATATCAGGACCTGGTCTGGAGCAGCAGATGGATCCAGATATCAGGACCTGGTCTGAAGCAGCAGGTGGATCCAGATATCAGGACCTGGTCTGGAGCAGCAGGTGGATCCAGATATCAGGACCTGGTCTGAAGCAGCAGGTGGATCCAGATATCAGGACCTGGTCTGGTGCAGCGGGTGGATCCAGATATCAGGACCTGGTCTGGAGCAGCAGGTGGATCCAGATATCAGGACCTGGTCTGGAGCAGCAGGTGGATCCAGATATCAGGACCTGGTCCAGATATCAGGACCTGGTCTGAAGCAGCAGACGGATCCAGATATCAGGACCTGGTCTGAAGCAGCAGATGGATCCAGATATCAGGACCTGGTCTGGAGCAGCAGATGGATCCAGATATCAGGACCTGGTCTGGAGCAGCAGGTGGATCCAGATATCAGGACCTGGTCCAGATATCAGGACCTGGTCTGAAGCAGCAGGCGGATCCAGATAACAGTGACCTGGTCTGAAGCAGAAGATGGATCCAGACATCAGGACCTGGTCTGAAGCAGCAGACGGATCCAGTTCAGGCCCTGGTCTGGAGCAGCAGATGGATCCACATATCAGGACCTGGTCTGGAGCAGCAGCTGGATCCAGATATCAGGACCTGGATCTGGAGCAGCAGGTGATGCGTTCACTGACACCAGTAAAAACCAGACAGGACAGTGATGCCGCCTCGTCCTCCTGTCATCCTGCGGAAACCTGGAGGAGAGCCGACCGCAGCCTCGCGCTAAAAATACCCGCAGGCTGAAACCGGAGCCATGGATCCGCTGCTGGGGGGGCAGAGGGGGGGCTCAGGAATCCGGTCCTGCAGCATCTGCTGGGACCGGCATCACCCATCCAGGAAGCTTCCGGTCCAGCCTGAGGACCCGGTTCTCAGAGCTGAGACGGTCTAGGAGCTGGACCAGAAGCTGGACCAGACCAGACCGCCTCCGAGGTCACATGATGATGGTGATGTGTTTACAGCACGGTACTCTGTCTGGTATTACTCACTTACATAACTGAGTACACGTTACTTCATCATAGTAACCAGCTTTCCAAGTCACAGTAAACACCAGTAAAACTACCATATATCAGATACTAGCAGGTATTAGATACTAGCAGGTATTAGATACTACCATATATCAGACACTACCATATATTAGAGCTGGACAATTAATCGAATTTTAATCGTGATTTCAATTTTGCCTTTTCACAATCATAAAAACACTGTAATCGATTAATCGGTTAATCCTGATGTGAACAGACTAGTGGAGTTATAGGAAGCAAACTGCAGGGAGTAAAGAACAGGAATGCATGTAGACTGGGTATTCATTTTTATTGCCATTATTATCTTAAATAATATTCTTATTTTACTCCTTTACTTGTTTTCTAATTTATTTCCGGTTTTTTATTTTATTTTTTCAGTTATATTTGAAGTTGAATTTTGGTGGTTCAATTACCACTTTATATAAAACGAATGAATAATCATGTAAAATAATCGTGATTTCAATATCAGTCAAAATAATCGTGATCATAATTTTTTCCATAATCGTCCAGCCCTACCATATATCAGATACTAGCAGGTATTAGATACTAACATATATCAGATACTAGCAGGTATTAGATACTAACATATATCAGGTACTAGCAGGTATTAGATACTAACATATATCAGGTACTAGCAGGTATTAGATACTACCATATATCAGATACTAGCAGGTATTAGATACTAACATATATCAGGGATACTAGCAGGTATTAGATACTAACATATATCAGGTACTAGCAGGTATTAGATACTACCATATATCAGATACTAGCAGGTATTAGATACTACCATATTTTAGATACCAGCAGGTATTAGATACTAACATATATCAGGTACTAGCAGGTATTAGATACTACCATATTTTAGATACCAGCAGGTATTAGATACTACCATATAGAGATACTAGCAGGTATTAGATACTACCAAATATCAGATACTACCATATATCAGACACTAGCAGATATTAGATACTACCATATATCAGATACTAGCAGGTATTAGATACTACCATATACAGATACTAGCAGGTATTAGATACTACCATATAGAGATACTAGCAGGTATTAGATACTACCAAATATCAGATACTACCATATATCAGATACTAGCATGTATTAGATACTACCATATATCAGATACTAGCAGGTATTAGATACTAACATATATCAGATACTAGCAGATATTAGATACTACCATATATCAGATACTAGCATGTATTAGATACTACCATATACAGATACTAGCAGGTATTAGATACTACCATATAGAGATACTAGCAGGTATTAGATACTACCAAATATCAGATACTACCATATATCAGATACTAGCACGTATCAGATACTATCATATATCAGATACTAGCAGACATATTATCAGCAGCTTCAAAGCAAGTCAGTCTGTAGCAGCAGCAGCTGCACAGTAGTCACATGACTCTGAAAGGAATGCTGGGAAATGAAGTTCTTCCAGGATAACAGGGACTCGAAATGTTTTGTAACGAAACAAGGAGATCTCACAATATTTTGTTTTTAGAAATATGGATCGAAATAAACAATACCGACATTTCCTTAAAAAAACCAGAAAATTTTTTTAAAAAACTATACGTTTTCTTTATTTTCTTTTTTTAAAAAATAGAATAAATTTATACAATCAATACCGACATTTTCTTTTTAAAAAAAAATAAACAATACCAACATTTTTTACTTTAAAAAATATATAAAATAAATATAAAAAACAATATTGACATTTTCTCTTCTTTCATTTTTTAAAATAAATAAATAATAATAAAAAAAAATTCCGACAATTTAAAAAAAAAATTTTTTAAATTAAAAACGATACCACACATTTTTTCACTGTTTTTTGTTTTATAAAAGCAATACTGACATTATTTTTACTTAACAAAATTTAAATAAAATAAAAAAACATCATATCTATTTTTTCTTTTTTAAAAAACATAATTAATTAAAAAAAATACCGACATTTTTAATAAACAAAATTTTTAAAGCAACATTTTTAAAGACGATACAACATATTTTTTCTCCTTTTTTAATAAATAAGTAATAAAAGAACAAAAACGATGCAAACATTTTTTAATTAAAAAAAACAAATTAAAACGATAACATTTTCTCTGCTTTTTCAAATAAAATAAACAAAAACAATACATACATTTTTTTCTTTAAAAAAAATTATTAAATGAATAAATAAACAAAACTGACATTTTTTATAAAAAAATATTTAATAAATAAATCTACAAAACGATACTGACATTTTCTTTTGTTAGTAAATAAAATAAATACGTAAATGAAAAAAAAATAAGTTTTTACTTTTTTCTTTAAAAAAAATTCAAGGACATTTTTTATATCACATTTTAATGCTGATATCGGCCGATAATATCAGACATCTCTAGACGCTGATCGATTCATTTTGAGATCTCAGCAGAAAAAAACGTGGTTTCGTAGCTGTTACGTAAGGAATCTAAACCAGAACGTCACAGTACCAACATGAGAAAGCTCTGTATCGATATTTTTACTAACGAAACCTCGTGAGATCTCATTGTTCCGCTATGAAACCTCGTGAGATCTCATTGTTCCGCTATGAAACCTCGTGAGATCTCATTGTTCTGCTATGAAACCTCGTGAGATCTCATTGTTCCGCTACGAAACCTCGTGAGATCTCATTGTTCCGCTATGAAACCTCGTGAGATCTCATTGTTCTGCTATGAAACCTCGTGAGATCTCATTGTTCCGCTATGAAACCTCGTGAGATCTCATTGTTCCGCTATGAAACCTCGTGAGATCTCATTGTTCCGCTACGAAACCTCGTGAGATCTCATTGTTCCGCTATGAAACCATGTGAGATCTCATTGTTCCGCTATGAAACCTCGTGAGATCTCATTGTTCCGCTATCAAACCTCGTGAGATCTCATTGTTCCGCTATGAAACCTCGTGAGATCTCATTGTTCCGCTATGAAACCATGTGAGATCTCATTGTTCCGCTATGAAACCTCGTGAGATCTCATTGTTCCGCTATCAAACCTCGTGAGATCTCATTGTTCCGCTACGAAACCTCGTGAGATCTCATTGTTCCGCTATGAAACCTCGTGAGATCTCATTGTTCCGCTATGAAACCTCGTGAGATCTCATTGTTCCGCTACGAAGCCTCGTGAGATCTCATTGTTCCGCTATGAAACCTCGTGAGATCACATTGTTCCGCTATGAAACCTCGTGAGATCTCATTGTTCCGCTATGAAACCTCGTGAGATCTCATTGTTCCGCTATGAAACCTCGTGAGATCTCATTGTTCCGCTATGAAACCTCGTGAGATCTCATTGTTCCGCTATGAAACCTCGTGAGATCTCATTGTTCCGCTATGAAACCTCGTGAGATCACATTGTTCCGCTATGAAACCTCGTGAGATCTCATTGTTCCGCTATGAAACCTCGTGAGATCTCATTGTTCCGCTATGAAACCTCGTGAGATCTCATTGTTCCGCTATGAATGAAACCTCGTGAGATCTCATTGTTCCGCTATGAAACCTCGTGAGATCTCATTGTTCCGCTACGAAACCTCGTGAGATCTCATTGTTCCGCTATGAAACCTCGTGAGATCTCATTGTTCCGCTATGAAACCTCGTGAGATCTCATTGTTCCGCTATGAAACCTCGTGAGATCTCATTGTTCCGCTATCAAACCTCGTGAGATCTCATTGTTCCGCTATGAAACCTCGTGAGATCTCATTGTTCCGCTACGAAACCTCGTGAGATCTCATTGTTCCGCCACGAAACCTCGTGAGATCTCATTGTTCCGCTACGAAACCTCGTGAGATCTCATTGTTCCGCTACGAAACCTCGTGAGATCTCATTGTTCCTCTATGAAACCTCGTGAGATCTCATTGTTCCGCTATGAAACCTCGTGAGATCTCATTGTTCCGCTATCAAACCTCGTGAGATCTCATTGTTCCGCTACGAAACCTCGTGAGATCTCATTGTTCCGCTACGAAACCTCGTGAGATCTCATTGTTCCGCTATGAAACCTCGTGAGATCTCATTGTTCTGCTATGAAACCTCGTGAGATCTCATTGTTCCGCTATGAAACCTCGTGAGATCTCATTGTTCCGCTGAAACCTCGTGAGATCTCATTGTTCCGCTATGAAACCTCGTGAGATCTCATTGTTCCGCTATGAAACCTCGTGAGATCGTATTGTTCCGCTATGAAACCATGTGAGATCTCATTGTTCCGCTATGAATCCTCGTAAGATCTCATTGTTCCGCTATGAAACCTCGTGAGATCTCATTGTTCCGCTACGAAACCTCGTGAGATCTCATTGTTCCGCTATGAAACCTCGTGAGATCTCATTGTTCCGCTATGAAACCTCGTGAGATCTCATTGTTCCGCTAGAAACCATGTGAGACATCTTTTAATCTCGTAGCGGCTTGTTAATGTCGATACAGTAACACAAAACATGGCGATACATCGGTGTACCGGTATCTTCTTGCACCCGTACGGTGTACGTTAGTAATGTGTGATGTCAGAGCTCATATTTCTGTTTCCGTGGCGGTGAGCGGGTACCGGCGGGGATGCAGGTGTGTAAACGTCTCAGCATTTAATCTGCTGTTTGTTTATTTTAATCTAATCTCTCTGGCAGCGGTTCCGCTTCTCCTTTACTCCTCTTCCTCGTTCACGTTTGCTTCCTTCTCCGCTCGTCTTTTCCTCCGTTTTACGGGTTAAAGGTGAAATCTGGGAAATAAAAACTTAAATAACCTGTGATCCGTTTCTGTAACCATGGCGACGGCCCGTGTTTTTCCACTCTGGTCCCGAAATAGAAAGCTGCACATGCTGGACCGCTGTTTGTTTCAGAGGGGAAATCCTGCCCCCCCCCCCCCCCCCCCGTGGAGGAACTTTCCATTTCCTCCCTGATCTGCCTCCATTGTCCCGGCGACAGGCAACTCATCTGCTGCAGCCAGACGGACCACAACAACACTAACAGAAACTCTGTCGCCTAGCAACAGCAGGACCACGCCCAACGTCCCATCCTCAGGTATGAGGCTCCGCCCACTTCTGCACACACTACCAATGACATCATCCAACACGTGGACCAATCAGAGGGAAGGAACTGTCTCAGAACTGGAGTCCAGAGACCAGGTCCCCTCATCAGAGTCAGAACTGGAGTCCAGAGACCAGGTCCCCTCATCAGAGTCAGAACTGGAGTCCAGAGACCAGGTCCCCTCATCAGAGTCAGAACTGGAGTCCAGAGACCAGGTCCCCTCATCAGAGTCAGAACTGGAGTCCAGAGACCAGGTCCCCATATCAGAGTCAGAACTGGAGTCCAGAGACCAGGTCCCCTCATCAGAGTCAGAACTGGAGTCCAGAGACCAGGTCCCCTCATCAGAGTCAGAACTGGAGTCCAGAGACCAGGTCCCCTCATCAGAGTCAGAACTGGAGTCCAGAGACCAGGTCCCCTCATCAGAGTCAGAACTGGAGTCAGAGACCAGGTCCCCTCATCAGAGTCAGAACTGGAGTCCAGAGACCAGGTCCCCATATCAGAGTCAGAACTGGAGTCCAGAGACCAGGTCCCCATATCAGAGTCAGAACTGGAGTCCAGAGACCAGGTCCCCTCATCAGAGTCAGAACTGGAGTCCAGAGACCAGGTCCCCTCATCAGAGTCAGAACTGGAGTCCAGAGACCAGGTCCCCTCATCAGAGTCAGAACTGGAGTCCAGAGACCAGGTCCCCTCATCAGAGTCAGAACTGGAGTCCAGAGACCAGGTCCCCTCATCAGAGTCAGAACTGGAGTCCAGAGACCAGGTCCCCTCATCAGAGTCAGAACTGGAGTCCAGAGACCAGGTCCCCTCATCAGAGTCAGAACTGGAGTCCAGAGACCAGGTCCCCTCATCAGAGTCAGAACTGGAGTCCAGAGACCAGGTCCCCATATCAGAGTCAGAACTGGAGTCCAGAGACCAGGTCCCCTCATCAGAGTCAGAACTGGAGTCCAGAGACCAGGTCCCCATATCAGAGTCAGAACTGGAGTCCAGAGACCAGGTCCCCATATCAGAGTCAGAACTGGAGTCCAGAGACCAGGTCCCCATATCAGAGTCAGAACTGGAGTCCAGAGACCAGGTCCCCATATCAGAGTCAGAACTGGAGTCCAGAGACCAGGTCCCCTCATCAGAGTCAGAACTGGAGTCCAGAGACCAGGTCCCCTCATCAGAGTCAGAACTGGAGTCCAGAGACCAGGTCCCCATATCAGAGTCAGAACTGGAGTCCAGAGACCAGGTCCCCTCATCAGAGTCAGAACTGGAGTCCAGAGACCAGGTCCCCTCATCAGAGTCAGAACTGGAGTCCAGAGACCAGGTCCCCTCATCAGAGTCAGAACTGGAGTCCAGAGACCAGGTCCCCTCATCAGAGTCAGAACTGGAGTCCAGAGACCAGGTCCCCTCATCAGAGTCAGAACTGGAGTCCAGAGACCAGGTCCCCTCATCAGAGTCAGAACTGGAGTCCAGAGACCAGGTCCCCTCATCAGAGTCAGAACTGGAGTCCAGAGACCAGGTCCCCTCATCAGAGTCAGAACTGGAGTCCAGAGACCAGGTCCCCATATCAGAGTCAGAACTGGAGTCCAGAGACCAGGTCCCCTCATCAGAGTCAGAACTGGAGTCCAGAGACCAGGTCCCCTCATCAGAGTCAGAACTGGAGTCCAGAGACCAGGTCCCCTCATCAGAGTCAGAACTGGAGTCCAGAGACCAGGTCCCCTCATCAGAGTCAGAACTGGAGTCCAGAGACCAGGTCCCCTCATCAGTCAGAACTGGAGTTCAGAGACCAGGTCCCCTCATCAGAGTCAGAACTGGAGTCCAGAGACCAGGTCCCCTCATCAGAGTCAGAACTGGAGTCCAGAGACCAGGTCCCCTCATCAGCTGCAGACCAGGACCCCCATCATCCCCCTTCAGGCTGCTGAGAGGCTGGACCAGACCAGGATCCTGGGGTGAGGACTGGATCATCCCTCCATGCTGCTCAACCTCTGATCCATGAACACATGAGGTTCTGTCACACAGACACGGTTCTGGTTCTGGTTCGGGCCCCGTCCCAGAACCTCTGTGGTTTCTGGGAACCAGTCCACATTCAGACCATTTAAACCAGTGAAGTAAACATTAACACGTTAAAACCAGTTTCCCAGAATAAACCAGGACTTCATGAGGATGCTGTTTAAACTGGTTGCTAGGCAACGTGGCGACGCAGCAGCATCCAGCTGTTCCTCTCGGTGATGGAAACAGATCAGGACCATCTAACAGGTTTCTGTGGTCCGGGTCCTCGCTGGTGGTCTAGTTTCATATGAAATCAGTATATGAAAATATTTTGATATTTCAGTGTATCGATATTTATATATATAAATAAATAAATAAATATACACACACATATACATATATATATATATATATTTATATATATATATATACATATACATATGGATATATATAGTCCTCAAAATTTTTCATAACCTTAAATCACCAGCAAAAACCACAAATATCAGCCCTAAAATATCGTCCGGCGATGTATCGGGTCTCGGACCAGCGGTATCACCACAGCAGGAGCAGTAGCGGAGTCTATCATTTCTACTGCATCACATCAGTGTACCGATAACATCATCATCATCATCCTCAGCGTGTTTACAGGAACAGCTGACGTGCACGCTCAGACATCCACGTGTAACACAAACAGCTGGTCTGTACATTCCCTACGGGATGAGGTGACCCTGAAGGCAGCGCGGCTGCAGCCATTGTTGGAGGAATGAGGATCCGATGCCTAGAACCGGAGTCCTGCCGGGTGAGATATCACCGGCACAGACCGGCCGCTGACATCACAGCGAGGGGGGGGCGTTGCATTCGGGAGGTGTGGGAAAACACAGCTGCTGCAACTGGAAGCTGCAGAAAAATGCTTCATTTGTTTAATCAGACGTTCTGGTTTTCATAGTGGACATGTTCTGGTTCTGGATCTGGATCTGGGTCTGGGTCAGGCCAGAACATCCTGGGTTTGTTGAGGTTGTAGTTTTTAAAGGTTCAGTTCAAGGTTTTTTTTTTTCTGGATTTTAACTTCAGGAAAATTCAGGAAAGTTTTGGATTTCATTTTTCCAAGTTCAGATGTCGGACAGTGAACGCACCACAAACACGTCTGGTCCAGAACTGGAAGCCAGAGGTTTCTGCTCCAGGACCGGATCAGAAACCGGACCCGCCCCGTTTCCTCCCCCGGACCTCCTTCCTCCCCGGGACCGGTTTCTGATCCAGGACCAGCATCAGCTCTCGGGTCCGTTGTTCACTCCGAGACTGTTTTTCCTTCCTGCTCCATGGACCGGTTCGGTTTCTGATCTGGGTCCCTTTTTTGCCTCCGGGACCAGTTTCTGCTCAGGACCAGTTTCTGATCCAGGACCAGTAACAAGCTCTCGGGTCCGGTTCCCGGCCCCAGTTTCTGCTCGGCCAGTCTGGCCGGTTTTCCAGACCTTTCTCCACTCCCCCCCCTCTCCCGAGACTGGTTTCTGTTCCAGGACCGGGCCGGTTTCAGATCTGGGTCCGGTTTCTGCTCCGGGACCGGTTTCTGATCCAGGACCAGTATCAGCTCTGGTGTCTGGTTTTGTGCTCCAGGTCCAGTTTCTGCTTCAGGACCAGTTTCGCTGGGGACCAGTATCAGCTCTGGGGTCCGGTTTTGTGGCTGTTGCGGTCCGGTTTCTGCTCCCCCCCGGACCGGTTTCTGATCCAGGACCCACCCAGCTCTGGTGTCTGGTTTTGTGCTCGGGTCCAGTTTCTGTTCCAGAACCAGTATCAGGTCTGGGATCCGGTTTCAGCTCCGGGACCAGTTTCTCCCGCTGTCCTGAGGCCCCTTCACCTCCAGAAACCCAAACACCTGCATCAGCTGGTGTCAGCTCGTCACCATGGCAACACCAGCCTCTCAGAAACGCTGAGTGTCAACCTGACAGGTCGTCCTGAGACACGCACGCACACACACGCACGCACAGCCTGACCTCCGCTGTGACGTCAGAATCCTCAGATGAGGAAATGATGCTGGAGAGAAACGAGGAACTGAGACCTGCACAGGACCAGAAACCCTCCTGAGACCACCTCAGACCACTTCAGACCCGTTCTACATCTGAGGGAGAGAACTTGTGAGGAGTCCACGTGGTCTACACATCCCCCCATGTTTACAGGAACAGAACCAGACCTGAATCTGGTCCTGGTTAAACCCTGGAACTGGTTCAGAAAAGTTCCGCTTTAGATCTGAATCTGGAAAACCTGGACCAGTCCAGAACTGATCCACATGTCTTCAGTTCTGGGAAAGACCCTGATCTGGTTCTGATCCTGTTCTGGTGTGTTTACACTGACTGATCCGGATCAGTTCCTAAACTGAGAACAGGAAGCGGATCCTGGTCTGAGGACTGATCCGGTCTCCAGGAACCAGCTCCGTGTCCTGAGGACTGAACCGGACCGGCAGACCCCTCAGACCCCCCCCCCCCCCCAGGAGTGTTTTTCTTACCGATAAACTCGGAGCCACCCCTGCAGCTAGGACACCGCGTCCGCCAGGATCCGGTCCACCAGGGGGTCCAGGAGACCCAGTCCTCCGTGGAGAGACTCCACGTCCCCCGCCAGCGAGTCCGTGTCCATGTCCGGGCGGAGGGAGGGAGGGAAACTTGTTCGGCGTCGGGAAGTCCTCCAGAAGCGAGATAATCCGGTGAAAGCGGGATTACGGAGGCTGTCAGGAAGTTAAATCCGCCCCGGGACGCTCGGGTCGCCGCGACCGGCTAGCCGTTAGCCGGCGGCGGTCCGGCAGCCCGGCCGGCTCTGCCTCATTCTTCCGCCCTCCGGGTTCGCTGTGGCCGCTAAACTTCCTCCGAAGCGCCGTCCAGGAGGAGCGGAGGTCCCGCCAATCCCGAACCCCGAAGCACGCGCCGAGGAGCCGCTGCTGGAAGCCGCGAGCCGCTGGAAGGCGGTGGAGGCACGCGGTGCTGGAGGTGCTGGCCCCCCTCTGCCGCTGCGCGCGAGGGTCCGGTCCACGGTGCCGGGCACGAGCCTGGCCGCGCGCCGCCGCGTGGCAGAGCAGCGGGGGCGCGCGGGGAAGTCTCGGTGAAGGACGGAGGGTCTGGACCAGGACCTGGTTTAAGGTCTGAACCAGGACCCGGTTTAAGGTCTGAACCAGGACCTGGTTTAAGGTCTGAACCTGGTTTAAGGTCTGGACCAGGACCTGGTTTAAGGTCTGGACCAGGACCTGGTTTAAGGTCTGAACCTGGTTTAAGGTCTGGACCAGGACCTGGTTTAGGTCTGACCCAGGACCTGGTTTAAGGTCTGAACCAGGACCTGGTTTAAGGTCTGAACCTGGTTTAAGGTCTGGACCAGGACCTGGTTTAAGGTCTGGACCAGGATCTGGTTTAAGGTCTGGACCAGGACCTGGTTTAAGGTCTGGACCAGGACCTGGTTTAAGGTCTGAACCTGGTTTAAGGTCTGGACCAGTACCCGGTTTAAGGTCTGGACCAGGACCTGGTTTAAGGTCTGAACCGGGACCTGGTTTAAGGTCTGAACCTGGTTTAAGGTCTGGACCAGGACCTGGTTTAAGGTCTGGACCAGGACCTGGTTTAAGGTCTGGACCAGGATCTGGTTTAAGGTCTGGACCAGGACCTGGTTTAAGGTCTGGACCAGGACCTGGTTTTAAGGTCTGAACCTGGTTTAAGGTCTGGACCAGTACCCGGTTTAAGGTCTGGACCAGGACCTGGTTTAAGGTCTGAACCAGGACCTGGTTTAAGGTCTGAACCTGGTTTAAGGTCTGGACCAGTACCCGGTTTAAGGTCTGGACCAGGACCTGGTTTAAGGTCTGAACCGGGACCTGGTTTAAGGTCTGAACCTGGTTTAAGGTCTGGACCAGGACCTGGTTTAAGGTCTGGACCAGGACCTGGTTTAAGGTCTGAACCAGGACCTGGTTTAAGGTCTGGACCGGGACCTGGTTTAAGGTCTGAACCAGGACCCGGTTTAAGGTCTAAACCAGGACCTGGTTTAAGGTCTGGACCGGGACCTGGTTTAAGGTCTGAACCAGGACCCGGTTTAAGGTCTAAACCAGGACCTGGTTTAAGGTCTGGACCGGGACCTGGTTTAAGGTCTGGACCGGGACCTGGTTTAAGGTCTGGACCAGGACCTGGTTTAAGGTCTGGACCAGGACCTGGTTTAAGGTCTGAACCAGGACCTGGTTTAAGGTCTGAACCAGGACCCGGTTTAAGGTCTGAACCAGGACCTGGTTTAAGGTCTGAACCTGGTTTAAGGTCTGGACCAGGACCTGGTTTAAGGTCTGGACCAGGACCTGGTTTAAGGTCTGAACCTGGTTTAAGGTCTGGACCAGGACCTGGTTTAAGGTCTGACCCAGGACCTGGTTTAAGGTCTGAACCAGGACCTGGTTTAAGGTCTGAACCTGGTTTAAGGTCTGGACCAGGACCTGGTTTAAGGTCTGGACCGGGATCTGGTTTAAGGTCTGGACCAGGACCTGGTTTAAGGTCTGACCAGGACCTGGTTTAAGGTCTGAACCTGGTTTAAGGTCTGGACCAGTACCCGGTTTAAGGTCTGGACCAGGACCTGGTTTAAGGTCTGAACCGGGACCTGGTTTAAGGTCTGAACCTGGTTTAAGGTCTGGACCAGGACCTGGTTTAAGGTCTGGACCAGGACCTGGTTTAAGGTCTGGACCAGGATCTGGTTTAAGGTCTGGACCAGGACCTGGTTTAAGGTCTGGACCAGGACCTGGTTTAAGGTCTGAACCTGGTTTAAGGTCTGGACCAGTACCCGGTTTAAGGTCTGGACCAGGACCTGGTTTAAGGTCTGAACCAGGACCTGGTTTAAGGTCTGAACCTGGTTTAAGGTCTGGACCAGTACCCGGTTTAAGGTCTGGACCAGGACCTGGTTTAAGGTCTGAACCGGGACCTGGTTTAAGGTCTGAACCTGGTTTAAGGTCTGGACCAGGACCTGGTTTAAGGTCTGGACCAGGATCTGGTTTAAGGTCTGGACCAGGACCTGGTTTAAGGTCTGGACCGGGACCTGGTTTAAGGTCTGAACCAGGACCCGGTTTAAGGTCTAAACCAGGACCTGGTTTAAGGTCTGGACCGGGACCTGGTTTAAGGTCTGAACCAGGACCCGGTTTAAGGTCTAAACCAGGACCTGGTTTAAGGTCTGGACCGGGACCTGGTTTAAGGTCTGGACCGGGACCTGGTTTAAGGTCTGGACCAGGATCTGGTTTAAGGTCTGAACCGGGACCTGGTTTAAGGTCTGAACCGGGACCTGGTTTAAGGTCTGGACCAGGACCTGGTTTAAGGTCTGGACCAGGACCTGTTTAAGGTCTGAACCAGGACCTGGTTTAAGGTCTGACTCAGGACCTGGTTTAAGGTCTGAACCGGGACCTGGTTTAAGGTCTGAACCGGGACCTGGTTTAAGGTCTGGACCAGGACCTGGTTTAAGGTCTGGACCAGGATCTGGTTTAAGGTCTGAACCGGGACCTGGTTTAAGGTCTGAACCGGGACCTGGTTTAAGGTCTGGACCGGGACCTGGTTTAAGGTCTGGACCGGGACCTGGTTTAAGGTCTGGACCAGGACCTGGTTTAAGGTCTGACCCAGGACCTGGTTTAAGGTCTGGACCAGGACCTGTTTAAGGTCTGAACCAGGACCTGGTTTAAGGTCTGACTCAGGACCTGGTTTAAGGTCTGAACCTGGTTTAAGGTCTGGACCAGGACCTGGTTTAAGGTCTGAACCTGGTTTAAGGTCTGGACCAGGACCTGGTTTAAGGTCTGGACCAGGACCTGGTTTAGGGTCTGGACCAGGACCTGGTTTAAGGTCTGAACCTGGTTTAAGGTCTGGACCAGGACCTGGTTTAAGGTCTGAACCAGGACCTGGTTTAAGGTCTGGACCAGGGCCTGGTTTAAGGTCTGGACCAGGGCCTGGTTTAAGGTCTGGACCGGGACCTGGTTTAAGGTCTGAACCAGGACCTGGTTTAAGGTCTGGACCAGGGCCTGGTTTAAGGTCTGGACCGGGACCTGGTTTAAGGTCTGGACCAGGGCCTGGTTTAAGGTCTGGACCAGGACCTGGTTTAAGGTCTGAACCAGGACCTGGTTTAAGGTCTGAACCTGGTTTAAGGTCTGGACCAGGACCTGGTTTAAGGTCTGAACCAGGACCTGGTTTAAGGTCTGGACCAGGGCCTGGTTTAAGGTCTGGACCGGGACCTGGTTTAAGGTCTGGACCAGGACCTGGTTTAAGGTCTGGACCAGGACCTGGTTTAAGGTCTGAACCAGGACCTGGTTTAAGGTCTGAACCAGGGCCTGGTTTAAGGTCTGGACCGGGACCTGGTTTAAGGTCTGGACCAGGACCTGGTTTAAGGTCTGGACCAGGACCTGGTTGTAGGACTTTTGTGTTATCTTCCTTTTTTCTCTCTTTTCTTCTTATTTGACGTCATCTTTGCTTTTTGTGATTTGTTCATTTTTTTTCTTTTATTTATTAAATTTAAATTTTCTTTTTCATTTCATAAACTCATCCAGCCAAACGCCACAAAGACCGTCCGCCATTACTTAGGGAGCGTTTCTGTCCATGTGTAACTAGAACAGATGAGAACGGGACGTTTTTCGTCCCAACATGGAGGAAATGTGGAAGGACGTCACATTCCTGGTTGCTGGAACATCAGAGGAAACTTTAATGTGGTAACAAGTGAAGAAGAAGATCACGGACATTTATTTCAGGAAGATTTCTGCCGTCTGTGACAAACGTGGACGGTGCTGCTCAGTCCACTGATGTCAGCGTGTTCGTATCAGGGAGGAATATCGGCCAATCAGAGCAGAGGAGGAATAAGTCGCTGCCATGTGGAGAAAACACTGGATTTAATCCCCAACAACAAAAACACGGTAAATTATGAACACTCGTTAATCTGACACTTTATTTAATGCTAATCTGGACTCGTTCCCTAAGCAATGGCGGCGCCGCAAGATGGTGAAACACGCAAAACGCTCATGTTTCTTTTCTTTGAAGGAATTTAATCTCATTTTTACTTTTAAAATGTTTCTTTCCTTTGATTTAAACGTTTCCGTTCCGCCTGTAAGCTGCAGTGACTGATATTGTTTATACATCTGTGTAAATAACACTGAATATTGTTGTTGTTGTGTTTGTTTACGCAGCTCTTATCTTGACACAACTTCTACACAATGTTGATGCAGGAACACCGTTTCTGTATTTATGACGCGTCTGGATTATTTTTCCCGTTTCTAATCTCTAATTTCTCCGTTGCATTTTTTGTTTGTATTTCTTTCATTTCTGTAATTTTCCTCCTTTTTCCAGGTCACGTCTGAATTAAAGAACCGAGACACAAAGACGCTGAACTGCTGGAACCACAACCTGAGTCCAGAACCAGACCACCTGAAGCTCAGACCAGGTCTACAGGACCAGTTCTACAGGACCAGTACTACCAGACCAGTTCTCCAGGACCAGTTCTAAAGGACCAGTACTACCAGACCAGTTCTCCAGGACCAGTTCTACAGGACCAGTTCTACCAGACCAGTTCTAAAGGACCAGTACTACCAGACCAGTTCTCCAGGACCAGTTCTAAAGGACCAGTTCTACCAGACCAGTTCTACAGGACCAGTTCTACCAGACCAGTACTACCAGACCAGTTCTCCAGGACCAGTTCTAAAGGACCAGTACTACCAGACCAGTTCTCCAGGACCAGTTCTAAAGGACCAGTACTACCAGACCAGTTCTCCAGGACCAGTTCTAAAGGACCAGTTCTACAGGACCAGTTCTACCAGACAAAAAACAGTTCTAAAGGACCAGTTCTACCAGACCAGTTCTAAAGGACCAGTACTACCAGACCAGTTCTACAGGACCAGTTCTACCAGATCAGTTCTCCAGGACCAGTTCTAAAGGACCAGTTCTACAGGACCAGTTCTACCAGACAAGGTCTACATGACCAGATACAGACCAGTTCTCCAGGACCAGTTCGCCAGGACCAGTTCTACCAAACCAGTTCTACCAGACCAGTTCTCAGGACCAGATACAGACCAGTTCTACAGGACCAGTACTACCAGACCAGTTCTCCAGGACCAGATACAGACCAGTTCTCCAGGACCAGTTCGCCAGGACCAGTTCTACCAAACCAGTTCTACCAGACCAGTTCTGCAGGACCAGTTCTACCAGACCAGTTCTCAGGACCAGATACAGACCAGTTCTACAGGACCAGTTCTACAGGAGCAGTACTACCAGACCAGTTCTCCAGGACCAGATACAGACCAGTTCTACAGGACCAGTTCTACCAGACCAGTTCTCCAGGACCAGTTCTACCAGACCAGTTCTCAGGACCAGATACAGACCAGTTCTACAGGACCAGTTCTACCAGACCAGGTCTCCAGGACCAGTTCTACCAAACCAGTTCTACCAGACCAGTTCTACAAGACCAGTTCTACCAGACTATGTCTCCAGGACCAGTTCTACCAAACCAGTTCTACCAGACCAGTTCTACAGGAGAAGTTCTACCAAACCAGTTCTACCAAACCAGTTCTACCAGACCAGTTCTACAGGACCAGTTCTCCAGGACCAGTTCTACCAGACCAGTTCTCCAGGACCAGTTCTACCAGACCAGTTCTCAAGGACCATTTCTACCAAACCAGTTCTACCAGACCAGTTCTGCCAGACCAGTTCTCCAGGACCAGTTCTACCAGACCAGTTCTCCAGGACCAGTTCTACCAGACCAGTTCTCAAGGACCAGTTCTACCAAACCAGTTCTACCAGACCAGTTCTGCCAGACCAGTTCTCCAGGACCAGTTCTACCAAACCAGTTCTCCAGGACCAGTTATACCAGATCAGTTCTCCAGGACCAGTTCTACCAAACCAGTTCTACCAGACCAGATCTGCCAGATCAGTTCTCCAGGACCAGTTCTACCAGACAAGGTCTACATGACCAGATACAGACCAGTTCTCAGGACCAGTTATACCAGACCAATTCTAAAGGACCAGTTCTACATGAGCAGTACTACCAGACCAGTTCTACAGGACCAGTTCTACCAGACCAGTTCTCCAGGACCAGTTCTACCATACTAGTTCTCCAGGACCAGTTCTACCAGACCAGTTCGCCAGGACCAGTTCTACCAGACCAGTTCTACAGGACCAGCTCTGCCAGACCAGCTCTCAGGACCAGTTCTACCAGACCAGTTTTCAGGACCAGTTCTACGGACCAGTTCTACAGAACCAGTTTTACCAGACCGGGTCTCCAGGACCAGCTCGCCAGGACGAGGTCTCCAGGACCAGTTCTGTAGGTCCAGCTCTCGAGGACCAGTTCCACCAGAACAAGTCTCCAGGACCAGTTTGCCAGGACCAGGTCTCCAGGACCACTTTCGCAGGACCAGTTCTCCAGGACCAGGTCTCCCCCACCAGTTCTACCAGACCAGGTCTCCAGGACCAGTTCTGCAGGTCCAGCTCTCGAGCACCAGTTCCACCAGAACAAGTCTCCAGGACCAGTTTGCCAGGACCAGGTCTCCAGGACCACTTTCGCAGGACCAGTTCTCCAGGACCACTTCCGCAGGACCAGGTCTCCAGGACCACTTTCGCAGGACCAGTTCTCCAGGACCAGGTCTCCAGGACCACTTCCGCAGGACCAGGTCTCCAGGACCACTTCCGCAGGACCAGTTCTACCAGACCAGGTCTCCAGGACCAGTTCTACCATGAGTTCTCTGAGCAGATTCTTCAGGTTCCAGGTCTTCAGAACCAGTTTCCTTTCCCAGTTCACCGACCAGTAAACAAAGAATCAGTTCTCCAGGACCAGATTTGGTGAGTTCTATCAGGACCCCTGAGTCTACCAGAAAGGTCTACATGACCAGATACAGACCAATCCTAAAGGACCAGTTCTACATGAGCCACTACCAGACCGTTCTCCAGGACCATTATCGACCAATTAGAGGACCATCTACATGAGCAGGACTACCAGCACCACTGCTCCCCTACAGGACCAGTTCTACCAGACCAGTTCTCCGGACCAGTTCCCTGACCAGACTAGTTCTCCAGGACCAGTTCTACCATACTCAGTTCTCCAGGACCAGTTCTACCAGACCAGTTCGCCAGGACCAGGTCTACCAGACCAGGTTCTCCAGGACCAGTTCTACCATACTAGTTCTCCAGGACCAGTTCTACCATACTAGTTCTCCAGGACCAGTTCTACCAGACCAGTTCTCCAGGACCAGATCTACCATACTAGTTCTCCAGGACCAGTTCTACCAGACCAGTTCTACAGGACCAGCTCTACCAGACCAGCTCTCAGGACCAGTTCTACCAGGACCAGTTTTCAGGACCAGTTCTACGGACCAGTCCTACAGAACCAGTTTTACCAGACCAGTTCTCCAGGACCACTTCCGCAGGACCAGGTCTCCAGGACCACTTCCGCAGGACCAGTTCTACCAGACCAGGTCTCCAGGACCACTTTCGCAGGACCAGTTCTCCAGGACCAGGTCTCCAGGACCAGTTCTGCAGGTCCAGCTCTCGAGGACCAGTTCTACCAGACCAGGTCTCCAGGACCAGGTCTACCATGAGTTCTCTGAGCGGATTCTTCAGGTTCCAGGTCTTCAGAACCAGTTTCTTTCCTTCACTGAAAACAAAGAATCAGTTCAGGTCCTGATTTGTGATTCTTTCTGGTCCCGTGAGTCTTCTGTGGTTCTGATCCGGGGTGAAAAACCGCAGGTCCAGAACCAGAAGTCCTTCTGTGTGAAGATGATGATGATGATGATGATGATGATGATGTAGAGGAACAGGACACACCAGCAGCTCTCTGGCTCCCCCTGCTGGTCCAGGTGGGACCAACCTCACCACCAGGTCAGCCGGACCAGGAGGATCTGAGCAGAATCTGGTCTGAGCAGAACCTGATCCAAGCAGAACCTGGACCGAGCAGAACCTAATCCAAGCAGAACCTAATCCAAGCAGAACCTGATCCAAGCAGAACCTGGTCCGAGCAGAACCTAATCCAAGCAGAACCTAATCCAAGCAGAACCTGATCCAAGCAGAACCTGGTCCGAGCAGAACCTGGTCCGAGCAGAACCTGATCCAAGCAGAACCTGATCACAGCAGAACCTGGTCCGAGCAGAACCTAATCCAAGCAGAACCTGGACCGAGCAGAACCTGGTCCAAGCAGAACCTGATCCAAGCAGAACCTGATCCAAGCAGAACCTGGTCCGAGCAGAACCTGGTCCGAGCAGAACCTGATCCAAGCAGAACCTGATCACAGCAGAACCTGGTCCGAGCAGAACCTGGTCCAAGCAGAACCTGATCACAGCAGAACCTGGACCGAGCAGAACCTAATCCAAGCAGAACCTAATCCAAGCAGAACCTGATCCAAGCAGAACCTGGTCCGAGCAGAACCTGGTCCGAGCAGAACCTGATCCAAGCAGAACCTGGTCCGAGCAGAACCTGATCCAAGCAGAACCTGGTCCGAGCAGAACCTGGTCCGAGCAGAACCTGATCCAAGCAGAACCTGGTCCGAGCAGAACCTGATCCAAGCAGAACCTGGTCCGAGCAGAACCTGGTCCGAGCAGAACCTGATCCAAGCAGAACCTGGTCCGAGCAGAACCTGATCCAAGCAGAACCTGGTCCGAGCAGAACCTGATCCAAGCAGAACCTGGTCCGAGCAGAACCTGGTCCGAGCAGAACCTAATCCAAGCAGAACCTAATCCGAGCAGAACCTGGACCGAGCAGAACCTAATCCAAGCAGAACCTGATCCAAGCAGAACCTGGACCGAGCAGAACCTAATCCAAGCAGAACCTGATCCAAGCAGAACCTGGTCCGAGCAGAACCTGATCCAAGCAGAACCTGGACCGAGCAGAACCTGATCCAAGCAGAACCTGGTCAGAGCAGAACCTGGTCACAGCAGAACCTGGTCCGAGCAGAACCTGGTCCAAGCAGAACCTGATCACAGCAGAACCTGGTCCGAGCAGAACCTAATCCAAGCAGAACCTGATCCAAGCAGAACCTGATCCAAGCAGAACCTGGTCACAGCAGAACCTGGTCCGAGCAGAACCTGGTCACAGCAGAACCTGGTCCGAGCAGAACCTGGTCCAAGCAGAACCTGATCCAAGCAGAACCTGATCCAAGCAGAACCTGGTCCGAGCAGAACCTGGTCCAAGCAGAACCTGATCCAAGCAGAACCTGGTCCGAGCAGAACCTGATCCAAGCAGAACCTGGACCGAGCAGAACCTAATCCAAGCAGAACCTAATCCAAGCAGAACCTGATCCAAGCAGAACCTGGACCGAGCAGAACCTAATCCAAGCAGAACCCGATCCAAGCAGAACCTGGTCCGAGCAGAACCTGGTCACAGCAGAACCTGGTCCGAGCAGAACCTGGTCACAGCAGAACCTGATCCAAGCAGAACCTGGTCCGAGCAGAACCTGGTCACAGCAGAACCTGGTCACAGCAGAACCTGATCACAGCAGAACCTGGTCCGAGCAGAACCTGGTCCGAGCAGAACCTGATCCAAGCAGAACCTGGTCCGAGCAGAACCTGGTCCAAGCAGAACCTGGTCCAGCAGAACCTGGTCCAAGCAGAACCTGGTCCGAGCAGAACCTGGTCACAGCAGAACCTGGTCCGAGCAGAACCTGGTCCGAGCAGAACCTGGTCCGAGCAGAACCTGGTCACAGCAGAACCTGGTCCGAGCAGAACCTGGTCACAGCAGAACCTGGTCCGAGCAGAACCTGGTCCACAGCAGAACCTGGTCCGAGCAGAACCTGGTCCGAGCAGAACCTTGGACCAGGTTCTATACAAAATTGTTATAATTATATAATGTTGTAATTATATATAATACTCTTTCTGTTTTTAAGTCTTTACTTAAACGCATTTCTTTTCATTGACTTTTAACGCTGGCTGAGATGTTTTTTTGTTGTCGTCTTTATTTAAACTGCCTTTATCAGTTTATTATATGTTTTTATTCTTTTAACTTATATTTTATTTATTCTTTCTACCTGCGAAGCACTTTGGTCAACTGTGTTGTTTTTAAAGTGCTATATAAATAAAGTGGAGTTGGAAATCAAATCAAATAAAGTTTATTTCTATAGCCCTTTCCAGTACCCATTGGACACACAAAGTGCTTTACAGCAGGGTAACAGAAAAAGAGACAATGTAAAACATCATAAAAATGTAAAGTTAAATACTGGGAAAAATTAACAACAAAGAAGATTAAGAGCTATGAAAACAACCAACAGAGAATCAGAACAGGCTACTCGGGGGATCGCAGGGTGTAACTAACAGAGTAAAATCTTTAGTAAATAAACTAGTTAGAATTAAAAGCTAGACGAAAAAAATAAGTCTTTAACCTCAATTTAAAAGATCCCAGTTCAGACGTAAGACGAATGTCGGGGGGGGGGGGGGCAGCGAGTTCCACACTCTGGCCAGCAGCTGAGACGAGCGGTCGCCCCTGTTTTAGTTTCGCTTGACTCTAGAGAAGTTTCCCAACAGACGGGCCCTGTGGGTCCCGGCGGACCAGCAGGCAGCCAGAAGGGGCCAGGCCGTGAGGGCTTTGAAAACAAACAAAAGTAATTTAAAATCAATTCGGAAGCGGACGGGGAGCCAGTGCAGGGAAGACAGGACGGGGGTTATATGTTCTGCCTGGACGCACCCACCAGAAAACGAGCAGCAGCGTTCTGGACGAGCTGCAGGCGGCGATGGAAGCTGGTTCAGGCCAACGAAAAGGCCGTTACAGTCCAGCCGGGCACTGATGAAGGCGTGGACAGCCGTCTCCAGGTCCCCCCGGTTACGAAAAGGTTTGACCTTTGAGAGGAGACGGAGTTGGAAGAAGCTGGTTCTGACGATGGCGCTGATCTGTTTTTCAAACTTAAGGCCACTGTCTAATAAAACTCCAAGATTTTTCACGCAGGACTTGGGGGAGGGAAAAGAAGTGTTGCAGTCTGGGAAGGAACTAAGCATGAGTGGAGTGCCAAACAAAATAAAATCAGTCTCGGCGTCATTAAGATGTAAGAAATTCTGCGCGAGCCATGACTTCACGTCATTTAGACAGTCTAAAGGTTTTGTGAATGACGGAGCGTGATTTCTGGTCAGGTGCAGTGGAAGATAGATTTGTATGTCGTCTGCGTAAAAATGGAAAGACAGGTTGTGCTTGTCAATGATAGAACCAAGGGGCAGCAGATACAGCAGGAAAAGGAGAGGACCGAGAACTGAGCCTTGTGGCACCCCGTAGGTGAGTGGAACACATGAGGAGGAGGAATCACCGGCAACAACGGAGAAGCTCCTGTCAGACAGATAAACCCTGAACCATCTGAGTGCAGTTCCACGGATACCAACAAAGTGCTCCAGGCGGGAAATAAGGACAGCGTGGTCAACCGTATCAAAAGCAGCAGAGAGGCCTAAGCGGACCAGCAGGGTGGGATTACCTGCATCAACAGACAGAGTGATGTCATTATGAATTTTTAGCAGAGCCGTCTCAGTACTATGGCGAGCTCTAAAACCAGACTGGAACTTGTTCAGAAGGGCATTTTGGTCTAGAAAAGGCTGTAATTGTTTAAGAACAAGCTTTTCTAGTAGCTTTGAAAGAAAGGGAAGGTGGGAGACTGGTCTAAAGTTTTGTAGCAAGATGTGTTTTTTCAAAATAGGCCTGACCACAGCATGCTTGAAGGCAGCCGGGACAGATCCCAGAGATGGACAGGCATTGAGAAAGAAAAGTAGGTAAGGACCAACAGAAACAAAAACCTCTTTAAGCAACAATAATAAGGTCCAATGGGCAACCTGTAGGTTTCAAGCTGCTAACAACATCACTAAGGTGTGATAAAAATAATAATGTTATATAATTATAATTACATTGATTAGTTATTATATTATATAAATGATGTCTAATAATTATTAGACTTATGCTTTTATGACTAAAAAAGGCCTAAAGATGTAAAAAGAAATGTGAAAAATTCTGGTTACGGCTGAAAGACTGAAGCTTTTTATTAAGTTAATTATGGAGTTATTTTATGAAGTCAAGTGGGGAAATTATTTAACTTTTAGAACATTTCTCTGAAGTGACCCATATTTGTCATTTTTCTTGGGGAGCCCTAGAGAACCGACCTCTTAGAATCCTTCAGTTTTCACCTAAAACAGGTTGGACCTGGTCTACTGGACCCCTGCTGGTTTAACAGGAGCAGCAGGATCTGCTGCTGGAGTCCAGAGTACGGCTTCACCGGCTACTGGTCAGATGGAGATGGAGGAGGATGAGGGTTAAATTCCTGTGCAAGAGATGAAAAAGGAAATCATTGGCCATCAAAAACTGTCCCAGGCTTTTATAGGTTTTTAAAAAATATATATTTTTATTGAAATATTTTTACAAATGTATTTTTGAATGTATTTTTACAAATACATACAAATACTCAAATGACCTGTGGAGTTCCCCAGGGCTCTATCCTGGGGCCCCTTCTGTTTAACATCTACATGCTCCCACTGGCCCAGGTTATAAAGAACAACAATATTAGTTACCATAGCTACGCAGATGACACACAGCTATATATTACAGTATCACCAGGAGACCGGGGCCCTGTACAGGCTCTTGGTAAATGTATTGATGAGATTAATGACTGGATGTGTCTCAAATTTCTTCCAGCTGAACAAAAAACAAAACTGAGGTGATTGTTTTTGGAGCCAAAGAGAAACGACAGCAGGTCGTCACAGAACTTCAGTCCATCCACCTAAAAACCACCAATCAGGCCAGAAATCTGGTTGCAGTGATGGACTCAGACCTAAACTTTGAAAAACACATCAAGGCGATCACTAAATCAGCCGACTATCACCTGAAGAACATCTCAAGGATAAAAGATCTGATGTCTCAGGAAAATCTGGAAAAACTAGTCCATCATCATCTTCAGTCGGCTTGACTACTGTAACAGGCGTCTTTACTGGTCTACCTAAAAACCAGTTAAACAGCTGCAGCTCATTCAGAACTCTGCTGCCCGAGTTCTCACAAAGACCAGAAAAGTGGACCACATCAGTCCAGTTCTGAGGTCTTTACACTGGCTGCCGGTCCGTCAGAGAATAGACTTTAAAGTTCTGCTGCTGGTCTATAAAGCTCTGAATGGTTCAGGCCCAAAATACATCAGTGACCTCTGACCCAGTATGAACCTACAAGACCCCTCAGGTCATCTGGATCCGGTCTTTTATCAGTTCCCAGAGTCAGAACCAGACCTGGAGAAGCTGCGTTCAGCTTCTATGCTCCACATGTCTGGAACAAACTCCCAGAAAGTCTCAGATCAGCTGAAACACTCAGTTAAAGACTGCATTTACGTAGATTTTACTCAAAAGTTCAAATCTGCACGTCGCTATGTTCTCTCTTTTTAATCTTAAATGATCTTAAATGTTTTTAATGTTTATAATTTTGAATCATGCCTCTAATTTTTTATTCTTATATTTTTCCTCTTTTGCACCCTGCTGTAATGCTTATAATGTTGATGCTTATAATGCTCATAAAGCACTCTGACTTCTCCTGTACATGAAATGTGCTATACAAATAAACTTGCCTTGCCTCAAATACCAACCAGGAAAGAAGGAAAGGGTGTAGAACAGACAAGAAACATAAATAAAAATAAATAATTGAAAAAAGGAGAAATTATTTAACAAACCACTAAAAACAGGATGATTTTGGGCCACAAAACTGCTAAATTATGTTAATCAATAATAGGGGTGTAACAATACACATACCGGATTGATGTATCAATCGTAAATCGATCCAAAAACCGAATATTGACAAAAAAAATCGAAACCCACTTTTATTTTGAAAGTCCTCTGACACATCATTTTCACAACAAAATGCATTTATGTTGTGTTTGATTTGAACTCCCAGTTGGAAATACAACCCGAAGAGATGCTTCGCCCACATCAACACTTATTGAACCCAATAATAAACATTATTATTAATATTCCAAACGCTCTTGTGTTGTGTGAACACACATACTAACTGTGCTATATGAATGATAGTTAAAGTGAAGATGCTTGTTTTCCTAATAAGGCTAATAAATTTCCTAATAAATTTTGTTTCAGGACATGATATAATAGATATAATTCGGTGTAAAAAGACAAAGGAAGCAAAACCGAAGTTTGCTGGTAGCATCCATGTTGCTTTTTCCCATTTTCCCCACTTTGACAACACGAATGCTCCCAACTCGTATGTGACAGGGAGATTAGACTGCAAAGTTTACAGTTGTTTCAAGAAGCAATAACCTTGTTTATTACTTGTAATATTTTTTTTTATATTGTTTTATATCGATCGGTGGATCCTAAATCGTATCGTAATTGAATTTGAGATATTGACAGACATTGAATCGACTAACTGTATCAATATGATATCGTATCGTGATCATTAGTTTTCACCATTACTTTTACATGACATAGAAACTCGTTGAGGAATTTAAAAAACTTCGGAGACATTTTTTTTTTTACATTTGTAATCATGTTCACCGGGCTTTTATAGTGAAGAGTGGTTTCTTTTTCTCCCCTCCCCCACCTCTCCCAATGTTTTTCTGTTACCCCTCCTGTAAAGCACTCTGTGTGTCCAATGGGTACTGTAAAGGGCTATATAAATAAACTTGATTTGATTTGATTTGACTTGAAGAGTGAGCTGAACTTCCGTCGCTAGCTGATGACGTCAGTCGTCTCAGACCCAAACATCCGGACGCTGGTTTTTCCACGTTCGTCTGTTCAGAATGTCCAAGCTGCAGCTGCTGAGGACGCTGGTGACGCAGAGGCTGACGGCGGCGGCGGAGGAGATCCTGGTCCTGGTGGAGAAGGTCCTGGTGGAGCAGCAGGACGACCTGGTCCGGAGGTACAGCCCGGCGGACACGGAGCCGAGTCCGGCCGGAGAGCAGCCGCAGAGCCGCGGGGTCGATGACGCGGGTCCGGTCCAGTCCGGTGGCGCGGGTCCGGTCCAGACCAGAGACGCGGGTCCGGTCCAGACCAGAGACGCGGGTCCGGGCCAGTCCAGAGACGCGGGTCCGGTCCAGTCCGGTGACACAGGTCGGGTCCAGTCCGGTTGCGCGGGTCCGGTCCAGTCCGGTGACACAGGTCGGGTCCAGTCCGGTTGCGTCTGTCTTTAGTACTACTGGGTTCTAGGTGCTGGTTCTGGTTCTGGTTCTGTCCGTTCATGCTTGTTTTATCCGGTTAAAACCAGTTTTCTGGAGTCAGTTTGAGCAACTTCTCTTTCTTCTTCTAGAAAATCTGATTAATCCTGAATTTATTTGTTTATTTGTTGTTTTATTGAACCTGTTTTCAGAACTACAGAGAGGACGAGTTCAGGGCTTTTACTGATGTTTTTATTTGTTTTTTGTTATTTTTAACTACCAGCACTTTTTAATTAGGTGTCAATTAATTCAGTGATTATTTATTTGTTAATATTTATCTAAACGATGAGGTGAAGGTTTCTTCAAGCTTTTTATAGGGTGTGTGTGTGTTTATTTTGATTTTTTAACTTAATTCAGCATGTTTTCTTTTCAAGTAACATTTATTTTTTTTAAACCTGGCAATCATGAACAACTGATATTGTTTTTTGTTTCCTTTAATCTGGTTGTTTTTAATGTATTTTAGCTTGAACTTATTTTAGAGATGCACCGATCCAGTTTTTCCAGATCCAGCCCGATACCGATACCGATACCTAGGCTGAGCATACTGGCCGATACCGATCTGTTATTACTGTTGGTTGAACGAACTGGATATCTTGCCATGTGAGAGAAGGAATCAGGTGTAACATGAGCATTTAGACTTGTTTAAAAATAAAGTAACACAGATATAAATGTACTTGTTTAAATATTTGTTATTAAATAATATCAAGGATTTTTATTTTGATATTGATAAAAAAAAATTAAAAGAATGACTGGATTGGCCTCATTCATTTGATATCCTATTCAGGCAATTAGTCAATATAAAAGTCAATATCTGATCCTGGTATCGGATCCGTGCATCTTTAATTTATCTTTTTAACCTACTATATTAATTTTTGGTGTTTTCAGTATTATACATTTACCAAAACATAATGTGTAATAACCTGCATTAAAGTACTGAAAAATACCAAAATATCATCACTAATAGTAGGAGCATCATTATGACATCTGATAGGCTACCACCATCATGTGACACAGAAGCTAGAATCTGATAGGCTACCACCATCATGTGATACAGAAGCTAGAATCTGATAGGCTACCACCATCATGTGATACAGAAACTAGAATCTGATAGGCTACCACCATCATGTGACACAGAAGCTAGAATCTGATAGGCTACCACCATCATGTGATACAGAAGCTAGAATCTGATAGGCTACCACCATCATGTGACACAGAAGCTAGAATCTGATAGGCTACCACCATCATGTGACACAGAAGCTAGAATCTGATAGGCTACCACCATCATGTGATACAGAAACTAGAATCTGATAGGCTACCACCATCATGTGACACAGAAGCTAGAATCTGATAGGCTACCACCATCATGTGATACAGAAACTAGAATCTGATAGGCTACCACCATCATGTGATACAGAAACTAGAATCTGATAGGCTACCACCATCATGTGATACAAAAACTAGAATCTGATAGGCTACCACCATCATGTGATACAGAAGCTAGAATCTGATAGGCTACCACCATCATGTGATACAGAAACTAGAATCTGATAGGCTACCACCATCATGTGATACAGAAGCTAGAATCTGATAGGCTACCACCATCATGTGATACAGAAGCTAGAATCTGATAGGCTACCACCATCATGTGACACAGAAGCTAGAATCAAATAGGCTACCACCATCATGTGACACAGAAGCTAGAATCTGATAGGCTACCACCATCATGTGACACAGAAGCTAGAATCTGATAAGCTACCACATCATGTGACACAGAAGCTAGAATCTGATAGGCTACCACCATCATGTGACACAGAAGCTAGAATCTGATAGGCTACCACCATCATGTGACACAGAAGCTAGAATCTGATAGGCTACTACCATCATGTGACACAGAAGCTAGAATCTGATAGGCTACCACCATCATGTGATACAGAAGCTAGAATCTGATAGGCTACCACCATCATGTGACACAGAAGCTAGAATCTGATAGGCTACCACCATCATGTGACACAGAAGCTAGAATCTGATAGGCTACCACCATCATGTGATACAGAAGCTAGAATCTGATAGGCTACCACCATCATGTGACACAGAAGCGATAGAATCTGATAGGCTACCACCATCATGTGACACAGAAGCTAGAATCTGATAGGCTACCACCATCATGTGACACAGAAGCTAGAATCTGATAGGCTACCACCATCATGTGACACAGAAGCTAGAATCTGATAGGCTACCACCATCATGTGACACAGACGCTAGAATCTGATAGGCTACCACCATCATGTGACACAGAAGCTAGAATCTGATAGGCTACCACCATCATGTGACACAGAAGCTAGAATCTGATAGGCTACCACCATCATGTGACACAGAAGCTAGAATCTGATAGGCTACCACCATCATGTGACACAGACGCTAGAATCTGATAGGCTACCACCATCATGTGACACAGAAGCTAGAATCTGATAGGCTACCACCATCATGTGACACAGAAGCTAGAATCTGATAGGCTACCACCATCATGTGACACAGAAGCTAGAATCTGATAGGCTACCACCATCATGTGACACAGAAGCTAGAATCTGATAGGCTACCACCATCATGTGACACAGAAGTAGGGCTGGGCGATATATCGATATGAAAAATATATTGATATATTTTCAAATGAGATATGGAATTGGACCATATCGCCCATATCGAGATATAGAGTTTAATGTGTGTTTGTTTTGTCTTTCTATATAAATGCTGACCTTACTAGGTTTGTTACATTTAATTCTGTGTAATGTTCCATACTTGCATGTGCGAGTATTATTACATACAGTATTTTACAGTATTTCTGTTTACATTTTATCATTCTTTGAACAGCAGCATTATTTCATCTGGTCTGATTAAATTAAACTACTTGTAATGTCATATTTGGCTCTGACTGGAACAAATTAGTTGCTCTCACTTTGCGATAAAAATATCGAGATATATATCGTGTATCGATATTCAGCCTAAATATATCGAGATATGACTTTTTGTCCATATCGCCCAGCCCTAGATAGAAGCTAGAATCTGATAGGCTACCACCATCATGTGATACAGAAGCTAGAATCTGATAGGCTACCTCCATCATGTGATACAGAAGCTAGAATCTGATAGGCTACCACCATCATGTGATACAGACGCTAGAATCTGATAGGCTACCACCATCATGTGATACAGAAGCTAGAATCTGATAGGCTACCTCCATCATGTGATACAGAAGCTAGAATCTGATAGGCTACCACCATCATGTGATACAGAAGCTAGAATCTGATAGGCTACCACCATCATGTGATACAGACGCTAGAATCTGATAGGCTACCACCATCATGTGACACAGAAGCTAGAATCTGATAGCCTACCACCATCATGTGATACAGACGCTAGAATCTGATAGGCTACCACCATCATGTGACACAGAAGCTAGAATCTGATAGGCTACCACCATCATGTGACACAGACGCTAGAATGTGATAGCCTACCACCATCATGTGATACAGACGCTAGAATCTGATAGGCTACCACCATCATGTGATACAGAAGCTAGAATCTGATAGGCTACCACCATCATGTGACACAGAAGCTAGAATCTGATAGGCTACCACCATCATGTGATACAGAAGCTAGAATCTGATAGGCTACCACCATCATGTGATACAGAAGCTAGAATCTGATAGGCTACCACCATCATGTGACACAGAAGCTAGAATCTGATAGGCTACCACCATCATGTGATACAGAAGCTAGAATCTGATAGGCTACCACCATCATGTGACACAGACGATAGAATCTGATAGGCTACCACCATCATGTGATACAGAAGCTAGAATCTGATAGGCTACCACCATCATGTGATACAGAAGCTAGAATCTGATAGGCTACCACCATCATGTGATACAGAAGCTAGAATCTGATAGGCTACCACCATCATGTGACACAGAGGCTAGAATCTGATAGGCTACCACCATCATGTGATACAGAAGCTAGAATCTGATAGGCTACCACCATCATGTGCCACAGAAGCTAGAATCTGATAGGCTACCACCATCATGTGCCACAGAAGCTAGAATCTGATAGGCTACCACCATCATGTGATAGAGAAGCTAGAATCTGATAGGCTACCACCATCATGTGATACAGAAGCTAGAATCTGATAGGCTACCACCATCATGTGCCACAGAAGCTAGAATCTGATAGGCTACCACCATCATGTGCCACAGAAGCTAGAATCTGATAGGCTACCACCATCATGTGCCACAGAAGCTAGAATCTGATAGGCTACCACCATCATGTGACACAGAAGCTAGAATCTGATAGGCTACCACCATCATGTGATACAGAAGCTAGAATCTGATAGGCTACCACCATCATGTGATACAGAAGCTAGAATCTGATAGGCTACCACCATCATGTGACACAGAAGCTAGAATCTGATAGGCTACCACCATCATGTGATACAGAAGCTAGAGTCTGATAGGCTACCACCATCATGTGCCACAGAAGATAGAATCTGATAGGCTACCACCATCATGTGCCACAGAAGCTAGAATCTGATAGGCTACCACCATCATGTGATACAGAAGCTAGAATCTGATAGGCTACCACCATCATGTGATACAGAAGCTAGAATCTGATAGGCTACCACCATCATGTGACACAGAAGCTAGAATCTGATAGGCTACCACCATCATGTGCCACAGAAGCTAGAATCTGATAGGCTACCACCATCATGTGCCACAGAAGCTAGAATCTGATAGGCTACCACCATCATGTGATACAGAAGCTAGAATCTGATAGGTTACCACCATCATGTGATACAGAAGCTAGAATCTGATAGGCTACCACCATCATGTGACACAGAAGCTAGAATCTGATAGGCTACCACCATCATGTGATACAGAGGCTAGAATCTGATAGGCTACCACCATCATGTGATACAGAAGCTAGAATCTGATAGGCTACCACCATCATGTGACACAGAAGCTAGAATCTGATAGGCTGTAATCCTGGAGCTCTAAGAACGTTTTAAGTTGTTAACATGTCCGCTCTGATCTGTCCTCTGCAGACACTTGGGGTCCTGGCGACGCCGTCCTGCAGCTTCCGGAGTCTCCCGTCATTAAACAGGAGGATGAAGAGGAGGAAGATGAGGGCTGGATGGCTCCTCGGTTCCAGGATGAAGATCCTGACTCAGCAGAAGACACCAAAGAGTTCAAGAGAGAGCACCCGGGCGACGAGTCTGACGAGGCGGTGAAGGTGGAGGTGGAGGAGGACGCCCGGCCCAGCACCTCCTGTGAGGGAGGCGAGGCTCCGCCCTCGGAGGCGGAGCCTGCCGGCGGCAGCGGCTCCATCTGCTGCAAAGTTTGCGGGATGATGTTCAGCTACCGCGGCTCGCTGAGGAACCACGCGGAGGTCCACGCCAGCGAGGATCCCTGCATGTGCGGCGTGTGTGGCGAGCTGCTGCCCGACAAGCAGCACCTGCTGGACCACCTGCAGACGCACCTGAAGGTCCACGTCTGCAGGTTCTGCGGGAAAACCTTCCGGCGGCGCGTGGAGCTGGAGGTGCACACGCGCACGCACACGGGCGAGAAGCCGTTCGGCTGCGGCGTGTGCGGCAAGTGCTTCAGCCGCAAGAGCAACATGGAGATCCACATGAGGACGCACACGGGCGAGAAGCCGCACCGCTGCGACGTGTGCGGGAAGCGCTTCAACATCACCTCGTCCATGATCCGCCACCTGCGCACGCACTCCGGCGAGAAGCCCTACAGCTGCCGCGTCTGCTTCAAGGCCTTCGCCGCCAGCTCCGACATGAAGATCCACATGAGGACGCACACGGGCGAGAAGCCGTACAGCTGCCCGGTCTGCGGGAAGGCCTTCATGCTCAGCACGCCGCTCAAGTACCACATGAAGCACCACACGGAGGAGCGGCCGTACTGCTGCAGCCGCTGCAACCGCAGCTTCAGCGACGTGTACACGCTGCGGCGCCACATGAAGACGCAGGACTGCAGGAGGAAGACGTACGTCCACATCTCTGCGCTGACGGGGACGCAGGACGACTGACGCAGGACTGCAGGAGGAAGACGTACGTCCACATCTCTGCGCTGGCGGGGACGCAGGACGACTGACGCAGACGCAGGACTGCAGGAGGAAGACGTACGTCCACATCTCTGCGCTGGCGGAGACGCAGGACGACTGACGCAGGACTGCAGGAGGAAGACGTACGTCCACATCTCTGCGCTGGCGGGGACGCAGGACGACTGACGCAGACGCAGGACTGCAGGAGGAAGACGTACGTCCACATCTCTGCGCTGGCGGGGACGCAGGACGACTGACGCAGACGCAGGACTGCAGGAGGAAGACGTATGTCCACATCTCTGCGTTAACGGGGACGCAGGACGACTGACGGAGACGCACGACGACTGACGGAGACGCAGGGGTGCAGGAGGAAGACGCACGTCCACATATCCACGCTGACGGGGACAGAGGACTGAGGACGGGCCTGTCATAGACACTACGGCGTCTGATCCTAGACCTGAACGTCAGGATGACGTCACAGTGCTGTTATGACATTGTTGTGATGTCATGACAGCATCATGATGATGTCATGACAATGTGGCCATGACATTAATGTTGTCATGATGACATCATTATGTCAACATTGCTACACCATTGCGTTGTCGTGACTTTATTGTGATGTCATGACAACACAGTGACGGTCGCTCTGAGCAGAATAAAATCTTTAATCACACATTTTCATTTTGTTTGTTTTTCCTGATTGTTTATGTAAATAAGGAGACGGTGAAGTCGTTTTCCACAACATCTTTGTTATTTTCAGACTAAAGAAGCTGAACGAACCTCGTCTGACATCAGCAGTCCTGGATTCACAGAACATGACGAGGAAACCGGCTTCTTTTAAAAGGACTGCAAAGAAAACGTCTGATTTAAGATTCAGGATTCAGGATGCAGGTGTATTTAGCATCTCCGCTTCAGTCCTTGCCCATCCAGACCGGTACAATCCAGACCGGTACCGTCCAGACTGGAACAATCCAGACCGGTACAATCCAGACTGGAACAATCCAGACCGGTACAATCCAGACTGGAACAATCCAGACCGGTACAATCCAGACCGGAACAATCCAGACCGGAACAATCCAGACCGGAACAATCCAGACCGGTACAATCCAGACCGGTACAATCCAGACCGGTCCCATCCAGACCGGAACAATCCAGACCGGTACAATCCAGACCGGTACAATCCAGACCGGAACAATCCAGACCGGAACAATCCAGACCGGTACAATCCAGACCGGTACAATCCAGACCGGAACAATCCAGACCGTACAATCCAGACCGGTAGCATCCAGACCGGTACAATCCAGACCGGAACAATCCAGACCGGAACAATCCAGACCGGAACAATCCAGACCGGTACAATCCAGACCGTACAATCCAGACCGGAACAATCCAGACCGGTCCCATCCAGACCGGTACAATCCAGACCGGTACAATCCAGACCGGTACAATCCAGACCGGAACAATCCAGACCGGTCCCATCCAGACCGGTACAATCCAGACCGGAACAATCCAGACCGGTACAATCCAGACCGGTACAATCCAGACCGGTACAATCCAGACCGGAACAATCCAGACCGGTACAATGCAGACCGGTACAATCCAGACCGGAACAATCCAGACCGGTACAATGCAGACCGGTACAATCCAGACCGGAACAATCCAGACCGGAACAATCCAGACCGGTAGCATCCAGACCGGTACAATGCAGACCGGAACAATCCAGACCGGAACAATCCAGACCGGTCCCATCCAGACCGGTCCCATCCAGACCGGGAACAATCCAGACCGGAACAATCCAGACCAGTACAATGCAGACCAGTACCGTCCAGACCGGTACAATCCAGACCAGTACAATCCAGACCGGTAGCATCCAGACCGGTACAATCCAGACCGGTACAATCCAGACCGGTACCATCCAGACCGGTACAATCCAGACCAGTACAATCCAGACCGGTACCATCCAGACCGGTACAATCCAGACCGGTACAATCCAGACCGGTACCATCCAGACCGGTACAATCCAGACCAGTACAATCCAAACAGGTACAATCCAGACCGGTACAATCCAGACCGGTACAATCCAGACTGGTAAAATGCAGACCCGTACAATCCAGACCGGTAGCATCCAGACCGGTACAATCCAGACCGGTACAATCCAGACCGGTACCATCCAGACCGGTACAATCCAGACCGGTACAATCCAAACAGGGTACAATCCAGACCGGTACCATCCAGACCGGTACAATGCAGACCAGTACAATCCAGACCGGTAAGAATCCAGACCGGTACAATGCAGACCAGTATAATCCAGACC
>JALJCO010008147.1:0-19133 GCA_023101725.1 Atherinomorus stipes | reverse complement strand
CCTGGATCTGGCTCTGGCGCAGGTCCTGTTTCTGGCCCTGGATCCGGTCCTCGCTCCGATCCTGGGTCCGGCTCTGGCGCAGGTCCTGTTTCTGGCCCTGGATCCGGTCCTCGCTCTGAGTCTGGGTCCGGCTCTGGCGCAGGTCCTGTTTCTGGCCCTGGATCTGGTCCTCGCTCCGATCCTGGGTCTGAGTCTGGGTCCGGCTCTGGCGCAGGTCCTGTTTCTGGCCCTGGATCCGGTCCTCGCTCCGATCCTGAATCCGGCTCTGGCGCAGGTCCTGTTTCTGGCCCTGGATCTGGTCCTCGCTCCGATCCTGGGTCTGAGTCTGGGTCCGGCTCTGGCGTAGGTCCTGTTTCTGGCCCTGGATCCGGTCCTCGCTCTGAGTCTGGGTCCGGCTCTGGCGCAGGTCCTGTTTCTGGCCCTGGATCCGGTCCTCGCTCCGATCCTGGGTCTGAGTCTGGGTCTGGGTCCGGCTCTGGCGCAGGTCCTGTTTCTGGCCCTGGATCCGGTCCTCGCTCCGATCCTGGGTCTGAGTCTGGGTCTGGGTCCGGCTCTGGCGTAGGTCCTGTTTCTGGCCCTGGATCTGGTCCTCGCTCCGATCCTGGGTCTGAGTCTGGGTCCGGCTCTGGCGTAGGTCCTGTTTCTGGCCCTGGATCTGGTCCTCGCTCTGATCCTCGCTCTGAGTCTGGGTCCGGCTCTGGCGCAGGTCCTGTTTCTGGCCCTGGATCCGGTCCTCGCTCTGATCCTGGGTCTGAGTCTGGGTCCGACTCTGGCGCAGGTCCTGTTTCTGGCCCTGGATCCGGTCCTCGCTCCGATCCTGGGTCCGGCTCTGGCGTAGGTCCTGTTTCTGGCCCTGGATCCGGTCCTCGCTCTGAGTCTAGGTCCGGCTCTGGCGCAGGTCCTGTTTCTGGACCTGGATCCGGTCCTCGCTCCGATCCTGGGTCCGGCTCTGGCGCAGGTCCTGTTTCTGGCCCTGGATCCGGTCCTCGCTCTGAGTCTGGGTCCGGCTCTGGCGTAGGTCCTGTTTCTGGCCCTGGATCCGGTCCTCGCTCTGAGTCTGGGTCCGGCTCTGGCGTAGGTCCTGTCTCTGGCCCTGGATCCAGTCCTCGCTCCGATCCTGGGTCTGAGTCTGGGTCCGGCTCAGGCGCAGGTCCTGTTTCTGGCCTGGATCTGGTCCTTGCTCCGATCCCTGGGTCGGGCTCTGGTGCAGGTCCTGTTTCCGGCCCTGGATCCGGTCCTCGCTCTGATCCTGGGTCCGGCTCTGGCGCAGGTCCTGTTTCTGGCCCTGGATCCAGTCCTCGCTCTGAGTCTGGGTCCGGCTCTGGCGCAGGTCCTGTTTCTGGCCCTTGATCTGGTCCTCGCTCCGATCCTGGATCCGGCTCTGGCGCAGGTCCTGTTTCTGGCCCTGGATCTGGTCCTCGCTCCGATCCTGGGTCCGGCTCTGGCGCAGGTCCTGTTTCTGGCCCTGGATCCGGTCCTCGCTCTGAGTCTGGGTCCGGCTCTGGTGCAGGTCCTGTTTCTGGCCCTGGATCCGGTCCTCGCTCCCATCCTGGGTCCGGCTCTGAGCGCAGGTCCTGTTTCTGGCCCTGGATCCGGTCCTGGAACGAGTCCATCTCTCAATCTCTGATCTGGTTTCTAGCGTTTAGAAACTGACGCGGATAAAAACTGAAAGTTTGCTTTAACCGTGAGAATCGATCGTAGAATCTATGAATCTTCACGTTTACAGTCAGAAGTTGATGTTTCATCTCTGTAAACAGCCTGACCGTTGCCGTGGCGACACTTTGAAAAGTAAGGTCATCTTTCTGTCTCCTCTCACCAGCAGCAGCTCTTACGTAAACCTCAGAAGGAGACTGAACTCACGTGGCGTGGGCCTCATCGCTGACGAGCTGCGCCTCGCCGCCTCCGTCCAGTCCTCCAATCAGCTGTTGAAGGACCTGAGACACACAGAGTCTCTGTGAGACGGACGCAGCGTTTCGAACGGGAGCTTCACGCTGAACAAAGACGCCACTCACTGCCTGTCGATGACCAGACATGTGACGTCTCCCACGGCCGTGACGCGGGCGGTGCGGACGTGCTCGCTGCAGCAGAGGCAACAAGCTGCTAAAACATCAGCTTTCACATGTCTGCCTGCTTTTATCAGCGATAAACATGCCTGTTACCATGGTTACAGAAATACTGATGATGGTGTTTCACCCTTTTTCAGAGCCTGCTCCCCGAACCAGTCCCCTTTGGAAAGAGTCTTCACTATCACCTGCTGGTCACTGCTCCACACCCGCTGAGAAACTCTCACCTGTGGGGGGAGGGGGTCAGCGTACCATAAAACTTTATTTATAAATGACATTTAAAACAGCTACAAGGCAACCGAAGTGCTGCTCAGCGAAAAAGAGAAGCCAAAATAGCAAAATAGATCAATAAAAAAACAATATATCTACAAAAAAACATAGCGATGCATGACATTATTGGACCGATGTTGCCGTTAAAAGTGAATATTGATATTTTTTTTCCAAAATTTATTTGTTTATTTGATAAAGACAGAGCATATAAAGAAAAAAAAAAAAAAGACCTATAAATACACCAGAAGGCCAGTTTTCATCTGCTGTCCACTTTCTAAATACTGACAGACTCCAGCTGCTTTCTTGGCCATTTCTTCATGTGTTCAACACTTATTCCCTGTGTTGTTTCACTATATTACACATAATTCATTTATGGGCATAAATGTTAGGATTTCTTTGTATGTGTGCATTTCTTGGGTTGTTGCCGACATCTGGTGAGAATTTTATGTCAATAACTCTACTAGAAATATATTTTCTGAGAAAAAAGTTGATGTGTTTAATACTTTTTTCCTCCGCTGCACACTCAGAAACAGGTACGAGACCGGAACAAATCTCAGTAAAATTCTGACCATCATTCCAGCTCTGAATCAGGAGACTCCATCTTCATCCCCTGATAAAGCTGTCTTCCTCACCTGTCCATCGCTGATGATGAAGAAGGTAGCTCCGGAGGCTCCCTGGCGGACGATGTAGTCTCCGTCTCTGTAGACGGTCTGACAGAAGCAGAGGGAAGTAATCTGATTACTGATGGCTCAGTGGGAGGAGCCTGAGGAGCTCCTGGAGTTCTCACCTCCTCCAGAGCGTCGGCCAGTTTGCTGAGAACGCCTTCGGGTAGCGTCTGGAAGGACGGGACGCTGGGGACAGTTCACAGACAGACGTGAGTGGTTTCCATGGAGACGGCTGGAAACCAGCTGAGGACGAGCTCGTACCTGCGCAGGAAGTGGGTGTACTGGGACAGCTTGATGAGACCAGTTCTCATCATGATGGTCTGGAAGCACTGGCGGTCGATGGCCCAGAGCTTGATGTCCGTCAGAGCTGAAAACGTTTAATCAGAGAAGAAATGCAAAGATTTATTCAGATGTTAGAAACCCAAAACGTATCAGAGAATTCCTCCATGTTACAGGAAGTCCAGCTGCTCACTTCCTGCTGACCTGGTTTTGGATAAAAAAAAGTCAGTCTCTCTTTAGTAGAGATGTCCGATATCAGTCCACCGGTATTATCAGTATTAGAATATGATATCAGAAAACATCTGTATCGGTTTCAATCATACCGATATTTCTACCAAGAAAAACTCGTGAGATTTCGTTAGTAAATCTTTTTTTTTTTACTACTACTTTTTCTACTCTTTAGTTCTTATCTTTATAAAAAACGGTTTGGGAACAAATAGGATATTTACTTTTTAAGTTATATGTCTGTTTTCTGTTGGTAAAAGAAAAAAATTATTTCTCAACTTGGTGGGCGATAAAGATTTCTGTTCTATTCTATTCTATTCTATTCTATTCTATTCTATTCTATTCTATATCAGGACACGAAAGAGAAGGAGTGGTTCATGTGAAACATAAGTTTCTTCCATTTTTAATGGTCTCTTCAGATGTGTGGACCACATAACAAGGTGGACCGTAGGATTTTTTAACCTCTGGCTACGACCTTGGCCACGGACGGCCACGTACAGTCACTAATGTAACTACTGTGCAGTACCATCCTCACCACTAGATGTCAGTAAGGTCGTTTTCACACATATGTGGGCGGAGCCAGGCGCTGCCGTAGCAGTGAAAAGGTTACGATGTTTCAGTTTTCAACTAATACGGCTCCGTTTCACATCTGCTTTTTAATCACCGCGCCCAGCAGTCGCTCTACAGACTGCAGCGTTGTGTATCCATGGCAACCAGACAGAAATAGATGTGTCCCAGCAGTAAAGTGTGGCTGTGTTGTAAACACATGTGAATGATGTAATGTGTTGAAGACGAGACACGATTGCGTGTGGAGAACCATGTTATCATGTACTGGAGACGGCGGATTTCCATACAGACCTGAACGAGGCGCAGATTGATTCTCCTGAACCGTGAAGTCCGACCGTACGCAGACATTATCGGTGAACAGCAGGTAGCGGTGAGTTGTAAACATGAGCATTAGCGCTTAGCCTGCTAGCCCTTGTTGGTAATGTCCAGTGTTTGTGAACGCCCCGTTGATCTTAATATTTGACATACATTCGTAGCTAGCAAACACCAGATGATACTAAAGGATATATTTAGGCCGTAACCCTGTTATAATAATAATAATAATAATAATACATTTACTAAATGTATTATAAAAAACATTAACGCAACAGTATAAAATGCAAACACAAATTAAAACCGATATCAAACCAGGAACAACAAGAATTTTCTGAGGCGGCGAGGTGGATATTATTGTCTAAACAGAAATGTTTTGAGTCCGGTTTTGAAGTGAGTGAATGAGTCCAGGGTACGTAGATGAGTAAGGAGGGAGTTCCAGAGGTGGGTGGGGGGGGCAGACCGACTGGGTGCCCTGTGGGCCACAGTGGTGAGACGGACCTGAGGGACAGAGAGCTGGCAGGTGTTGGAGGATGTTAGTGAGCGGGTGGGGGTGTTTAGGTGGAGAAGGTCTGAGGTGTAGGAGGGAGCATGTTACGGAGAGCCTTAAAGATGATGAGAAGTAGTTTGAAAGCAACTCTTTGCTTGATTGGAAGAGTTTTTGTAAAATGCGAGTGATATGATGGGACGGGGGGGTCCGGGTGATCAAACTTTTGGCTTTGGAAAGTGTGAGAGGCGTACCAACGAGGGAGGACTTCAGTTTTAGAGCTGTTTCATTTTAAGAAAATTGATGAAAACCAAGAATGAATTCCTTGGAGACAGAGGGTAAGGGCGGATGGTGGAAGTGAAGAGGATGGTTTGTAGAAAGGTAGAGCTGGGTGCCGTCTGCGTAGCACGGTAGTTAACATTGTGTTTCCATGTGACCAATGGGGAGGATATAAATGATAACAGGAGGGGCCCGAGGACAGAACCTTGGGGAATGCCAGCTGAAACAGGAAAGGAGATGGATTTATTAGATTTATGGGAGAGGAACTGAGTTCGGTCAGACGGGTATGAGGTGAACCAGGCTAAAGGAGTGTGGGTGATACCGACAAGCGCTAATCTATTGAGGAGAGTAGCGTGGGAGATGGTGTCAAAAGCTGCTGTGAGATCAAGAAGAATGAAAATGGAAAGCAGTCTGGAATCTGAGGCCATGAGGTCATCTGTCATTTTGAGAAGAGCAGTTTCTGTACTATGAAGCGGACGGAAACCAGATTGAAACTGTTCATAGATATTATTGGACATCAGATTGTTGGTTATTTGTAATAACACTGTCAATAAAAAGGAAATCGCTACAGTACAGCTGCCTACAGATACCTGTTTAGTTCAAAAAGGTGGAGTATCTGGGATTCAGGCCGAGCTAAAGTTGCTGCGCGTTCACACATCACTCGCGCCGCATTTCAGGTCAACGCAAGCCGCCTCCGAAACCAAAACTACCCCTGTACAGCCGGTCCGAGAGCAGGCGAGTTAGGCCGACTACGAGGACAGGTGGCGTGTTCACACAGACCCAGTCGCGTCGTGTTCGGTACCAAAACCCAGTTAGGTCAACCTGAATGGGTCCTGTGTGAAAACGACCTGTCTTCCACACCAGACCTTTAAAGATCTGTATGAGTCATCATGACATGAGATCCTGATGTCAGAGGAGAAGCTGGTCCTCATGATGATGTCATTCATGAAAAGAGCTGGTTTTATCAGATAGAAAAACCTCATCAGAACTTGAATGTGGCATTCGGCATCGTCCTCCATCAGCTATCAGGATCTCTGATATAATAAAAAGCACAAAGCAACAGGTCTGCTTCTGTGTTGCCATGGCAACTCGAGGTGTCAACCCACATCCATCATGCTTATTTACTTGTTTACTATTCCTTTCTCCACCCTGACTGACCTCCTCCCACACACACACACACACACACACACACACCAATCCTCCGGTCTTCATTATCACACTGTGACCACAATCAAGCTGAATTCCTGACTGTGGAGGAGTTTCACTTCCTACGGTCGGATTTACTTCACATCTGTGTGTCCTTCAGCACAAACAGCCATGAGAATGTCCAACAACCTCGGGCTGCTCTGATTGGTCAGCTGACTGATTCAACATGTAAATGTGCACCAGCTCATCTGTCTTTATGGGAACTGTAAGTTCCCTCTTCATGAGTCTGTTTAATGAAGAGGGGAAATGCATGATACGATCATTAAAGTGAGTTTTCGGGGTTTATTCTGCTCGTACGTGAGTGCAGCTGTAAGCTGCATTAACTTCAGCTTGGTTTTATTGCCTTGCTCCTCTCCAGAACTGTTTTCTAATTGATTTGATAAAGCACATTCCTGCAGCTCTTAGAAATATTTTCTCTTCTACTGCCACGAAGGACACCCAGCAGCACAAAGACAGACTGAGAGCAGCAGACGGAGACGAGAGAAGGTGAAGAGACGACAATTAAAGGAAGCAGATTCTTTAAAAATGCTTGTCACACCCAAAGATGCCAACGTTGTATAAAAATCATTTCACAGCAACGCGCCCAAAATATGGTTTAATCAGACGGGGGTTGGACATCCCTCCAGCACATCAGAGGGATAAACACACCAACAGAAAACATGTAAACACTCGTATTTAAGCGACCCATCATCTGAGGCTCTGCTGCCAGCCGGCCGAATGAATCACAGGCAAAGTAAACAGATGGCGAGTTGCAGCAGCAGAGGCGAAGGAAGCCGAAGCAACACGTTCAAGAGGTTTCTGTCCTTCCTGCTTCTGATCTCCCGACCTTCAGGCTCTCATGTCTGCAAGGTTTCTCTAAATCATGAAGCACACGAGAGCTTCCTGCTGAGCTAAAAGTCTCTCGAGGGCCGTTTGCTCAGCAGATAGCTCATCGTGTGCGCCTGATTTTTGGTGAGCTTTCTGCCTCATGTGTCCTTGAGGTGAAAATCAAACATGTTTGACATTTTTTACCTCAAGCGAGGCGAAAAACCCTCCGTGTAGCGCTCAACTTGAGCTGTCTGCTGAGCGCAGAAGATCTAGCGACCAATCAAAACGCGTCCACAGATCACATGATTTCAAGATGGCAGCCCTCTGTCATCACGTTAGAAGACTTGATATTTTGCAAAAAGACCCAACGATCTTCTACCTTCTACTGAAGGTAGAAAAGTTTTGAGGACCTTTTTGTTAGATACTGCATTGTGTTATTGTATTTAATTTTTTATTCATTTAGTCGTTTTATGAAGTAAATCGTTTGTGGCATACTCTACGATAGTATAATCATACCAGTTGGTGGCGGTAGTGCACCTTTGAGCCCGCCAGCCGCCATTAAACTCGAAGAAGAAGAAGTCATGTAAGAAAAATGAATGAAACTTAGACAGGGATGATATTTGGATGGATGTTTTTGAAGTTCAACGAAACATCATATAAGCAGGTAGAGTCTTGCCGTATTTCCACTAATTCATCCTAGATAATGCAAAGGACTACGTCGCCGCGAGCTGCCATCTTGAAATCATGTGACCTACGGACGCATTTTGATTGGTTGCTAGATCTTCTGCGCTCAGCAGACAGCTCAAGTTGAGCGCACATGGAGAGTTTTTCGCCTCGTGAGGTAAAAAATATCAAACGTGTTTGATTTTCCCCTCAAGGCCTCGTGAGGCAGAAAACTCACCAAAAAAATCAGGCGCAGATGATTAGCTATCTGCTAAGCAAACGGCCTCGAGAGACTTTTAGCTCAGCAGGAAGCTCTCATAGTGCGGCAGGCTTAATGTACAACCTTCCAGAAGTCTGATGGTTGGTTCAGGTGCAGCTTTAAATGGTTCCAGGGGTGTGTGATACTGAAAGATGTGGTATCGATCTGATACCAAGCAAATAAAATGCTGGTATCATACCGATACTTTTTAACAGGGTTGTTAAATACTAACAGATTTAGGGTGAATTCCAGTTCCTGTCTTAACCCTCAATCTCAAAATGAGTACTCCTGCGAAGTGCAAGTGCTGTCCGAGCTCTCAGAAAGTTAAGTTGAGGCAAGTTTAAGGATGAAAATCCTCAATCCTGAGATTCTCCGACACCACCTTGTGAGTAAGGGATTACCCAGAATGCAGCGGCAAAGAAGGCGAGCTACAAATCTTAGGTATTTTCTTTGTTGATGGAGATGTAAATATTAGGAAAACCTTGTATTATCTTAGTTTAGGCCCATGTTCTGGATTAGTTACCTTATTGTTGCATAACATTTATTTTTATTTTACGATCTTTTGTCAGTAGCAGCCGGTGCAGTCAAGCCATGTTGTTTAAGTTAGTTAACGTTTCAAAATGGTCATTTTTCTTGTTGCTAATGTCATTGTTTTATCAAGATAACAGCCTATATAACGTGCTTAAATGCCGACATAACGGTATGAGATGACCGGGCCGATGTCATCTCCCCCGTAGCAGCAGAGTTATGGAACGGTAGTTCTGTTTCATTCCTTCTGTAAACAAAGCCTCGCGCTCTTCACAGGTCGAGTACTAATGTCATTCAGGTGACGTGCAGGTCAGCTGACTGCAGTCATCCAGGAATTTATAGAACCACAGTCACCTACGTGATTTTCGTTATAGCTGGTAAGCTTACCGCTCAATAAGCCGTGGTACGCGGTGACAGCTGAATATGTCAATGGTTAGGCAGGCTAGCAGTGGCACATAAATGTAAATGCAGTAAATTCTTCTTCTTCTTCTTCTTCTTTCTTTGAACTGACAGACTGAACGCCGCTTTGGCGTAATGCTGCCCCCTAAAGTTTGAAGACATATCTGCATTTAAGGGTGTCCCATTCCTAAGTCACAAAATAGCCCTTAACACTTGGTTTTGAGGACTGCTAATATTGAGGGTTAAGATTGAGGGTGAAGATAGGAATTGAACTGGCCCTTACTCAGAGATTATTCTGTGGAATAATAAGACCGGGCTGTGTGGACTTCCTCATGTGTTTGACATCACATCAGCTGTTTCCTCACAGTAGGTGCTTTCGGACTGTAGGAACCTCCTGAAGTTCCCAAAACCTTTTCAGGAACCAGGCTGGTTTTTTGTGCATTCGGACATACAGGAACTAGGGACCTCGGCCCTCACTTCCTAGAAACTTTTAGCTCCTACTCTGAGGCAGGGTCTTTTCGGGGTTCCATAGGAACTGAAATACGTAGATGTTTGGTGATTGGTAGAACTGGCAAGCACCGTCTCTAGCATGATCTCTGCTTCTTCCACCCCCTACTTATATTTAAAAAGTCTAACGGCTGTTAGATCGTAATAACGATGAGAACTATTACAATAAGAGTGTATCAATTCATTATTAAATTTATGCATCACAATGGTACACGTCCCTACTCAATAACTATTTTGAAATGACCAAAAGCAATTATTTTATACTAATTTAATTACCCAAACACAGCTGCAAAGTGTGGCAGTAGAATCTGCGGCTGCCGCCCGGACACTTTAGTGGACAGACCGTCCACTAAAGTGTCCGGGCAAACTTCAACAAAAGGTTAACAAGATGTTACATGATACATATGACCGTGATGATGGTAAAGCTGGTAAGTTAGCTTTTATAATAGCTTTGAATAAAAGAGATGAGAAACCTCAGTTTTGTATCAGATCTGCTGGGGCATAAATGTGTCTCTGTTGCAACGATTGCGTCACACATGGTTCCTATCGAGGTCCTTCCTCATGTGCGAACACAGACTGATGGGGAAGGTAGTTCTGGTAACTAAACTTTAGACGTGTAGTTATAGGAACTGCGTTCCTAGAACCCCTCTGTCTAAATGCACATATTTATAGAAGAATTTCTCATCTTACAGCATCATTCATGGCAGTGTGGATTAGAGAAATGCTTCTTTCATCGCCCTCAATGGGATTTGTAGAAGTATGTCTAACCAGTGGTGATCAGTTCTACAGTTGCCATGGTTACTGCCTCCTGCTGCAGGAAAGGACTTTGGAGGAAGAGCTGAAGCACAGCAGAGAGGAAGGGGGAGGAGCCTTTACACCTTTTAAATGTACCAAGTTCCATTTTAAAAGACATTTAAAGGAATAGTTCACCCTCAGAATGATGTAACTTTATTTTCCACTTCCCCTCATGGTGAGAAAGACTCTGGACCACTTTTTTTAATATGTCAAATGCAGCCGGAGTTCAGGACGACTTCTCGATTCCCCCTAATGGAGTTCACCAGGGTCCGAGCCAAAAAGGTCCATAAAAGTCCACAAAAAATTGTCAATATTCCTCCATACTGCTCGTCCCATGTAATCCAAGTGTCCTGAGTGGGTAGCGTCCAGAATTTACTTGAAACTACGCCATTTAGTAGATTTTTAGAGTCTAAAAAGGAGTGTTGTTCACGTCCATGAAGCGCGCACATGCGCTGTCACGAAACTACTGAAGCCTCGGCGTTCAGAGCCTACTCTGCCGATAATGCAAGCATAGAAGAAGAAATTCACTGTTTACATTGTGGTGAGAGCCCGAGAGCTCTAAACAAACCGGGACAAACACAGGAGGGGTTGGATATTGACCTAAAAGAAAGAAAGAAAGAAAAAGAGAACGCGCGATCTCGTCTGCCGTGGCTTCCGTAGTTTCGTGAACGTGCATCGGCGTGCTTGCTAGGCATGCGATGTAGTCTTGTTTAGACTCTAAAAATATACTAAATGGCGTAGTTTCAAGTAAATTCTGGACGCTACCCACTCAGGGCACTTGGACTACATGGGACGAGCAGTATGGAGGAATATTGACAAGTTTTTGTGGACTTTTATGGACCTTTTTGGCTCGGACCCTGGTGAACTCTATTGGGGGGGAACGAGAAGTCGTCCTGATCTCCGTCTGCATTTGACATATTAAAAAAGTGCTCCAGAGTCTTGCTCAGCATCAGGGTAAGTGGAAAATAAAGTTAAATCATTCTGAGGGTGAACTATTCCTTTAAGCTATAAAAAAAAGTGGAAAATCTTCTTTAATATCCTGAATAACTGGCTACAATAACCAGGATGAAATATTGAAATGATTAATTCTACATTAATGTTTGAGTTGGTTTGGGCTTCAGTCGTTTCTGGAGGTTGTTTGTGATGAAACTGAGGAGGCATCAGACATCCTGCTGCCGGCGTTTGCAGATTTTCTGCTAAAACTGGAATAAAATGAAAGTGAAGCTTCGTGTGTTTTTCTGTGTTCAGGTGAGGGGCAGGGGATGTTGAACTTCCTGTCATAAACATCGGAGGTGACCTTCAGCGAGGCGACGCTCTCGGTAATAACGGGTATTTATTTTGATCCTCGGCCGACGTGGACGCTCTCACCGCCGTGAGAAAACGATAAGCCTTCTCCTCTGGAGTGATGGGCTTGTCGGTGAGGACACCCGGGCTGCTGGATGAGGTGTGTGAAAGTGTGTGTGTGTGTGTTTACCTGTTACGCTGGCTGTGCGGGTGCAGTTATACAGGATGGCCAGCTCTCCAAACACCTTTCCTGGTCCGATCGTGCACACTTTCTGTCCCTGTTTAGTCACCTCCACCAGCCCCTCTGCAAACACACAAACACACTGATCAATAATGAATTAGTCTGATCAAACACACCTTGTCCTGCAGCTGCTGCTCCCTGATGTCACAGGATGGATCCATGCTTTCATGATGTTTCCAGCAGATTCTGAGCCGAGCATCTGAATGTTTCTCCATCTTCTATTGTCCAGTCAAGGCAAGCCACATTTATTTATAGAGCACATTTAAAAACAATCTCGGTTGACCAAAGTTCTGTACGGAATGAAAGAATAAATCAGATATAAAAACAGAATAAAAACACAAGCACGTGAACACATTAAAACCAAAAATATCAATATAAAAATATAAATATAAATGTGACAGTCTCCAGCTGGGTGGAAGGCCAGTGAAAACACAGTTTCAGGCGTTTCACTAGGGAAGACAAGGATGGATAAAGGTAAGGAAGGCCTGGTCAATGCAATTTTATTTTTAAAACACGTAAAAAAATCTGTCACAGAGTGCCTGGATGGGTGAAATGACAGAGGAATCACATGGATTTAAAAGAGAATTAAGAGTCTTTAATGAGATTGGACAAGAATCAGGATTTGGCCGCTCTGACGGCCATTTGGTACCTACGTAGGCTATCATGAAGGATTTCTAAAGACATCTGCAAGTGATCTTTATTAAATTTTCTTTCATTACGCCTGCAAGTACGTCAGAGCGTGTGTGGCATCATCAAGCCAAGGTTCAGACCTCGGTGTAGAGAGCTTGACCTTGTATGGAGCCACCATGTCTAAGATATCTCTACTAAGATATCGACTGAATTAAAGACAGCTACAAGCTCATCAGTACCGAGGTTAATCACAAAATCAGGTACTCCAAGAGAAGAACTGCTACAGGCTGCAGAGAAATGAGGAGTTAAGGAATTGATTATGAGCACATGAAGCACTGGAACCTGCTGTTTAACAGGAGGAATGGGAAGCACACCAGAAAACCTGCATCACATATCTGAAACATTAACATTCAGTCCAAAAGACAGACCAGGTCCAGTGAGTGTCCTGACTGGTGCGTAGCACCTGTTACTGACTGGATTAGGCTGAAAGAGCCTAAATGTACCAAAACTCTTTTACCAGACGTCTGGACTCACAACAGACATGAGTATTAAAATCGCCCACCAGTTCTGGTGAGTCTGTGAATCGTAGCCTCAGTTTGGTCCAGACCTCCACTGCTCACTGGAGATTTTCTCTGGAAACTAGAGATGATTGCGGTGGAAATCCCGGTAAATACTCAGATCAACGACCATTAAATCCGCTTTCTTCCTCATTCGGATGCCGTGAGTCAATGCTGCCATGTGATTGGCTCGTTTTATATTTGCGTAAACAGGACGACAAACAGGTGGATATTTTCATGCAACACTTTGAGGCAATGCTGTAAACCTGGATGATCCCTTCCCAGTGATCCTGTAATTAGACCTGAAGCTGAACTTCAACATGTTCATGGATCCAGATCATGTTTATATCAGCTCCATCTGTGCTGCAGGAGTTTCTACTGGGACGAATGGCCACAGTCCCAACATAACCAGCAAGAAGAAGAGTTTCTGTCAAGAAGCTAATAAAGGAGAAAGTGATGATGCAGATGATGCGTTTAAGGAACAGAGATCGTACTTTGCTTCTCTGACCCACTGATGTGTGCTCTGACTAAAGTTACTACAGCTCTTCTGGGCATCATGAGTGTGTTACTTAAAAATAAACATGCAGAAATGAGGGTTTGGACTTCATCTTGTGTCAAGGGCAATGCTCTACTTAGCAGTTTTAAAGAAAATGATCCAGATCCACATCAGAGTTCAGCCCGATGCTCCACTTCTCCACCAGGTCACATGAAGCTGGTGCTTCCTGGAATGTAGCAGACGATGTTTATTTACTGTGCATGGCTCTTCATTAACCCATTTATGCCCAATTTTTCCGAGTTGTAAGGCATGTAATTTCATCAGTTGATTCCCTCTGAATCATATTTTCGATTTATATTTCCCATTTTGCACTTTGTTTTGAAGAAAATGACATTTTTTTGACCGGCAACAGTTGTTGTCAGTGGTCACACAGCTTGTCATTGGGTCAGATGTAACCTAATAATAAAAATCATGTAGTCATAACGAATAACAATAAAACGGAGGAGGGGGTACGGAGTGGGGTATAAAACAAGAATAAACGGACATGGATACAAATGGATATTATCATCCCAGGAAGGACTAAACTTGGCCACCGCGATCTATGGTAACGTATCACATCCTGCAGACCACGGCTGCACACATCCAGACCTCAGAGCTGCTATCCCCATCTGAATCCGGTGATGACTCGTTACCAGCCTCTGCAGAGCTGAATGAAGTGCACATGAGGTCATTCAGCCATTTCCTTCAGCTGCGTTGGAGAAGGTGCTCCAATAGTTGCAGGACTGGTTGTGTGCATCCCCTTTTATCGACACAGGCTTTAAATACCTGTGACCTCATTTATTTTTGGTTCAGAACAAAGACTGTAAAAAAATGGACAAAGTATCCGGTCACGACTAAAGAGCTAAAAGTGAAGCCAGTTTGGCGTTTCCCAGCGTCGCCATCTTGCCGTGTCGTCACTCCCAGAAAATACTAAAATGGGCAAATATCAGGCTGCTCTGAGCCGCGGGGCAGATGATTGACAGCTAAGCTAATGCTTACGCCCCTAAATATGTTTAATTTCAATATTAAATAAAAATCCAAATGGATGAGATGTAAAAAAAAAAAAATCCTAAGCCCTCACAGTTGAGATAAAGGTAAACTTAACCTATTAAACCTAAAATGATGTTTGAACCAGGCCGTAAACATGTTTATTTCTGCAATAAAAGTTTACTTCTGCTATAAACACGTTTATTCCTGCTGTAAACATGTTTATTTCTGCTATAAAGACGTTTATTTCTGCTGTTAACATGTTTATTTCTGCTGTAAACATGTTTATTTCTGCTATAAAGACGTTTATTTCTGCTGTTAACATGTTTATTTCTGCTGTAAACATGTTTATTTCTGCTATAAAGACGTTTATTTCTGCTGTTAACATGTTTATTTCTGCTGTAAACATGTTTATTTCTGCAATAAAAGTTTACTTCTGCTATAAACACGTTTATTTCTGCTGTTAACATATTTATTTCTGCTATAAAGACGTTTATTTCTGCTGTTAACATGTTTATTTCTGCTGTAAACATGTTTATTTCTGCTATAAAGACGTTTATTTCTGCTGTTAACATGTTTATTTCTGCTGTAAACATGTTTATTTCTGCTATAAAAGTTTACTTCTGCTATAAACACGTTTATTTCTGCTGTTAACATATTTATTTCTGCTGTAAACATGTTTATTTCTGCTATAAAGACGTTTATTCCTGCTGTTAACATGTTTATTTCTGCTGTAAACATGTTTATTTCTGCTATAAAGACGTTTATTTCTGCTGTTAACATGTTTATTTCTGCTGTAAACATGTTTATTTCTGCTATAAAAGTTTATTTCTGCTATAAACACGTTTATTCCTGCTGTTAACATATTTATTCCTGCTGTTAACATATTTATTTCTGCTTGTAAACGTGTTTATTTCTGCTGTAAACATGTTTATTTCTGCTATAAAAGTTTACTTCTGCTATAAACACGTTTATTTCTGCTGTTAACATATTTATTTCTGCTGCAAACATGTTTATTTCTGCTGTTAACATGTTTATTTCTGCTGTAAACGTGTTTATTTCTGCTGTAAACATGTTTATTTCTGCTATAAAAGTTTACTTCTGCTATAAACACGTTTATTTCTGCTGTTAACATATTTATTTCTGCTGCAAACATGTTTATTTCTGCTGTTAACATGTTTATTTCTGCTATAAACACGTTTATTTCTGCTATAAAAGTTTACTTCTGCTATAAACACGTTTATTTCTGCTGTTAACATATTTATTTCTGCTGTAAACATGTTTATTTCTGCTATAAAGACGTTTATTTCTGCTAAGTTAACATGTTTATTTCTGCTGTAAACATGTTTATTTCTGCTATAAAGATGTTTATTTCTGCTGTTAACATGTTTATTTCTGCTATAAACACATTTATTTCTGCTATAAAAGTTTACTTCTGCTATAAACACGTTTATTTCTGCTGCCAACATGTTTATTTCTGCTGTAAACATGTTTATTTCTGCTATAAAAGTTTACTTCTGCTATAAACACGTTTATTCCTGCTGCCAACATGTTTATTTCTGCTATAAACACATTTATTTCTGCTGCCAACATGTTTATTTCTGCTGTAAACATGTTTATTTCTGCTATAAAAGTTTACTTCTGCTATAAACACGTTTATTTCTGCTGTTAACATGTTTATTTCTGTTGTAAACATGTTTATTTCAGCTATAAAGACGTTTATTTCTGCTGTTAACATGTTTATTTCTGCTGTAAACATGTTTATTTCTGCAATAAAAGTTTACTTCTGCTATAAACACATTTATTTCTGCCGTAAAAGTGTTTATTTTTGCTATAAACACATTTATTTCTGCTGTTACCATATTTATTTCTACTAAAAAACATGTTTATTTCTGCAAAAACCCATTTATTTCTACTATAAACATAACCATTTCTGCTGTTAAGTTGGTCTTTTTTAACATGGGACTCTATGGGGATTTGTTCTGCTCTGCTGCCCCTAGTGGATGAAGAAAGAACTACAACTTTTGGGCAACCCGAAAGTGGCTTCACTTTTCTCCAGCAGAGTTTGAACCTTGGTTAGGACGAGTATTCTAAGTATTCTAAGAGTACTAAATGAGTCATTGTACATCATTTTACAATTTGAAATCAGTAAATTATGAGCAATCCTGCAGACGGTGTTTTCCTTCAGTTAGCAACAAGCCATGTGCCCACTGGCAACTTTTGTTGCCACGCACTGAAATAAACCCATGAACCAGGGTTATTATAGTTAACTAAAACTAACGAAAAAACGAAAACTAAAATTGAAAAAATATTTCAGTTAACTGAAATAAAAATAAAAACAACAGTTTTTTACAAAATGATAACTAACTAAAACTGTATGGTGTCTTTACAAAACTAACTAAAACTAACTAAAATTATTGCAGAAACATCCTTAGTTCTAGTCTTTGTAAATTAATATAATACATCAGCCTTTGGGGTTGATTTGAAATCTATTTCTATTCAACCTTCTTACTTTGCTCTACTGGTTTTACTCCAAGTGACTTTCTGATGATTTTGAATGTCACACCAGACAAACACCTATAATTTACTGAAAAAGAAAACCCCCAAAAAACTAAAACTAACACTGAAACTAATAAAAACTAAACTAATACTAAACATTTTACAAAAATAGAAACTAATAAAAACTAGCAAATCTGCTCAAAAAACTAATCAAAACTAACTGAATTGAAAAACAAAAAGTCAAAATGAAATAAAAACTGAAACTAAGTAAAAATCCAAAACTATTATAACCTTGCCATGAACAAATAAATGTTTATCCCAGGTACAACTTTTGGGGGAAGGGTTGCTCTAGAGACTTGAATGATTGAATAATAATATATATGTTTGGGGGGAAATCAGAAATTTAAGAAAATGATCTCTTTCCAGGAGATTTGCACGTCTTCTGCAGATATTAAATGATGTCACATGACAAGAAGCACTTGTAAACTGTTGTTTTTTATAAACCAGCATGTTAAGTGGAAAAATTTTTATTAGTACCATAAGACTTTTAACAGGGGATTATCACGCTTACCGGAAGTTCCCGGTATTTGGACACTTCCTCTTCCGGGCCATGTTAATGACAGCCGTTCCTGCTCTGTTATACTGTTTAAATCGGATAAACTCCAAACATACTTAAGTTTTCATTCTAGACTGAAGTGATACTGGATCAAAAGCTGGATCAAAGCGATCGATTCGCCGCGGTGAAGGGCCGAACTTTATTATAAAACACACGTTTGTTTGTCGCCGGTGGGGCACAACACCGGCACTTCACAGCATGCTAGCATTAGCCACCTAGCGTTTACTGACGTGCTTAACATTGTGCGTCTTAAAACACGCAAACATCTGAAAATCGGGTCTGTACCCCCCCGTTTCCAGTGGAACAACTGGGGACTGCCAAGAAAGGAGACGCTTTCAGATGCTTGTGTGTTTTCAGCCGCACAAAGTTAGGCACGTTATCGAGCTGGCTAATGCTAACATGCTAACAGTAGTCCGCTCAGCTACTACTCTGTTAAACTTTGTTAATCGGATAAACGCCAATGCCAAGTTTTCATTCCAGACTGAAGTGATGCTGAGGAAGAAGTGGATCAAAACGACCGATTCGCCGCGGTGAAGGACCGAACTTTATAATAAAACGACACACGTTTGTTTGTGGCCGGCAGACTGCGCAGTCATGCTAGCAGGTTAGCATTAGCCAGCTCAATAACGTGCCTAACTTTGTGCGGCTGAAAACACAAGCATCTGAAAGCGTCTCGTTTCTTGGCAGTCCCCAGTTGTTCCACTGGAAACGGGGAGGTACAGACCCGATTTTCAGATGTTTGTGTGTTTTAAGACGCACAAAGTTAAGCACGTCAGTAAACGCTAGCTGGCTAATGCTAGCATGCTGTGAAGTGCCGGTGTTGTGCCCCACCGGCGACAAACAAACGTGTGTTTTATTATAAAGTTCGACCCTTCACCGCGGCGAATCGATCGCTTTGATCCACTTCTTTCTTAGTATCACTTCAGTCTAGAATGAAAACTTGAGTATGTTTGGAGTTTATACGATTTAAACAGTATAACAGAGCAGGAACGGCTGTCGTTAACATGGCCCGGAAGAGGAAGTGTCCAACTACCGGGAACTTCGGGTAAGCGTGATAATCCCCTACTGTGAGCAGAAACGACAGTTGTTGCCACTGGGGCAGAATGAGTTACCACCGGTTGCTTTTTAATGCCGTCAGTGTGACGACTCGACTAAAGCTGCAAGACAACAGGTTTTATTTCTCAGATACATCCTGGAGCAGACGATGACCCTCGCTGTGATAACGCCTCACTGCTGCTGCTGTTTCCCTCTGCAGGCGCTCCTACCGTCCTGATAGAGCCTGCTTCATTCGGCTGACTGGTTTATCTCGTGCAGCTCAGACAAATGGGCTGTCGGTCCAAATCAGTCCAGTCCACTGCCCCACGAGTCCCCTGAGCAGGACATGCTCTCGCAGCGCTGGAGCCTGAAATGCTCTATTCTGCTTTTTACTTACATGAAAACATGACAGAAGTGAATCTGTACATAGATGTAGCG
>JALJCO010008145.1:62500-96296 GCA_023101725.1 Atherinomorus stipes | reverse complement strand
GCTTTAAGTGGAGGGTATGAAATAATTTTGAGGACTATATATATATATATATATATATACATATATATATATATATATATATATACTTTTCAACCACGGTTCAATGCAAAAAGTTTTTATAATGTATTTTATTTCTTATTACTTTTTTATGTTGGGGGGGTTTCATATTGACTTTTTCATATTGTTTTTAGGGAGAAAAAAAGAGTCAACACTCTGATATCTTACCTTTTACTCTTCTGCTGAAAAGCTGAGGATGTAACTGCTGCTTTCTCTTATATTTTCTGTCCATCTCCGCTCTCATTTTCTGCTGATACTTTAATTTGACCGCTGCTCTCCTCTGCACATGCACAAACGGAGCTTACAAACATACTTCAGCTTCGTCTGACATCTGATGGGGGGCTACTCGGACCTCGGACTTCACATACACACGCTCATGCACACACCACACCAACGGGACCTAGGCTGGACCTGCGCATTCATGGTGCGCTCAAGTGCTGGTAGAAAGCTGGGTAGAAAGCCCCCCCTCTCTCTCTCTCTCTCCTAACGGTCTATGCACCGTCCGCCCCCCCTCCCCTCCCTGTCTGATTCAGCTGCATGTATGGAGCTAGTAGTAACTTCTCTGCAGTCAGGTCTGGGTTTTCAAACAAATGGATGTAAAAGAAAACTTCTGCAGCAACACTGAGGGAGGGGGCCACAACCTTGTCATTACCTGTAAGTTTATTTATTTTCTAATGCTGTCTTGTCTGATAAAAGTAGCTCACTATCTGAAGTGCCCATGTTGCTAGCAGTTAGCCTTTAGCAAAGTCCGACCACAGCTTGACCTAGATTCTCCAAATAAGGTCATAGCAAATAAGGTGTAGCCAATCAAAATGAAGTCAACGTGGTCTCCGGGTAAAGCTCCATATCATCACCGGACCCAACTGTATTACTGAGGAAGTGAGGTCTGGCGTTTCAAAACAATACTCCGCTGTAAAAAATGCCGTTTTTTTCTTTGGAGTATTTACATATGCAGTAATGCCAACAACATAAACTAGTCTTTACTGCTATGTCATCACTCCTTTAAAGCAATTTCTGATTTGTGAAACCTATAAATGAATAAATGTGCATAAAATGAGAACAAATGAGGAGAAGAAAATAAAGAGTAGGAGATAAGGAGAACAAGTGATGAGGAGAAGAGAACAAATTAGGAAGAAAAAGAAGAGCAAATAATGAGATAAGAGCAGGTGAGAAGATGAACGTGATGATGAGGAGGGTCAGTGATGAGTCAAATAGAAGACAAAAAGTGAATACTGTATGAACTATTCTGCTTAAATGCAGCGAATGTGTTTTAGCAACATAATGGTCAACATTTCATCGTTGATTTTGTGGTTAATTAATTTTTTTAATTACAATGATAATTTATCCACTCCATTATGTCTATATTGCCTTCTAAAACACATTTTTGTAGCAAAGACAGAGAAAAGCTCTCTCATTTTTTTCAAATTTACACCTACAGTAGTGCGACTCTGGGCTGAGCCCAGGTTGTCCTTAAAGGCTGGAGACGCCCCTGATCACTGGCAATTACTAACGTTAGCGTGGCTAACATTTAGAGACATTGAGAGATAGCCAGATCATCTTCCCACTTGGATGTTGGGAGTGTTATTACAGTTGTGAGGTGAGAGATGAGTATGTAGGATTGAGAGATTATTTTTTCATCATTGTTGATAGTGGTGAGCTTGATAAGTTGAGATGGTTGTAATGTTTTATTGTTTAAATTCATCTCAGTCTTTGATTTTCTGAGAACAATTTCACGAAAAACTGTTGAAAACTAAGAACTGAAAAGTTTTTGGATTTCTTGCTTTTTGTTTTTTGGGGGTTTTTTTTTTTTGTATACATGCTGTCTTTTTGTGGACATCTACATTTATTGATGCTGTCCAAAAGCATCATCCTGGGACCAAGACATCAGATGTAAGGAAATCCCTCAACACAAGAATCTTGGAATTGCAAAGAAGCAGGTGAAGCAAAGAAGCAGTAAAGCTGACGAGGGCAAGATCCCGTCCGTGACACATCTTCGTTCCTTTACTCGTTACCATTGTTTCTTTTGTTTGATTCATGTGTGGCATATAAATGGTGCATTTGTTTACATGCTGTTTATACAAACATTTCATGGTCTTATAAATCTGTATGTTAACTTGTTACAAGGAGCAAATGTTTGCAAGTCTACAGTTACTTGTTCTTGTCTTTATTCATTTTAATTAATTCATTAATTATTATGTAGTATTTAAATATATGTGTGATCACTAAAACAGTTACTCATTTTTGCAATAGTATGTGGATATATTGTATTGTTTGTATATTTACTATCTATGATAAACCACTGGGGAGGGGGGGGGGGGGGGGGTATGTCATATATGAATTAATTCATTAGATATATGACTAAATCTATAGATGACGTGCAGGTGTCACGTGATACTTCCTCATCGCCATGTTGGACGGCAAAAACGAGAACGCACTCTGAGACATATATATGAAAAAATCTTCCGAAGACGGTTATTTCTTGTTTAGCGGTTGGTTGTACCAACAGACAAGGACAAAAGGAGGGGTGTCATTTTTTAGATTCCCTGCAAATGAGGACAGACGTGCAAAATGGGTGTCTGCTGTAAAAAGAGAAAACTGGCTGCCCGGTTCTACCAGCCGAATTTGCAGTGAACACTTCATATCAGGTACGGTCCAACTTCATTTGTTGTTGATGTGCATGTTGACTCATTAACAATGTTCCAATCCACCTTGTTCCTGAGCTAACGAATGTACAAAGATTATGCGATTAACTTCCCGTGAGATACTGGAAATAGCACTTGGCCACTGACTCATCGTGTAAACTGTCATTTCTGCTGCAGTTTATTCAACAACAAGAGTGTTCATAACATTTTAAACGATTTGCCCCAGAAAAGGTCCTTGCACGGTTCGGGAACATGTTGCGCTGTTTATGGTTTTACTAACAACTGGAGAAAGTTACATTTGTGGCTACAAGAGCGATGTGTAGAACACGCACCTCGTTCTGAGATAGAGTGGCTTCAGGGCTCCAGACTGCAACCAAATGGTCACATTTTGTGAATAAAAAATGTATATCTGCTGTTACGTAAATAAGATTGTATCCCACCTCTTTCGACAAAACACGGCCAACCTTATTACTGTGTATTACTCTGCTCCATCTCTGGAATTCCCGATCTCCGTTCAGTGGACATTTCCCTCTCAGAACGCTTCTGTACAGACATTCCTATTCTACCCAAGTCCATCTGTACCAATCCAGTGTTGTTTTTATGTGGTACCCGTTACATTTCGTATTTTAGCTTCCTGTTTTTAATGTTTTTATCTGCTCTGTACAGTGTCCTTGGGTGCTCTGATAAGGTGCTTTTTAAATTAAATGTGTTATAATAATAATAAAAATTATAATAATAATAGTAGGAATTATTATTATCATGTAGGTAGTGAAAAGCCTCGAAGCTTGCTCATCGCTTCAGTCAGACGTGACAGAGCTAAGTGGCTAACGTGGCTAATAATTCTAGTGTTTATTTTTGGCCGGATTTCCATCTCCCCCCCCTCTGTTGCACGAGGAAGAGGGATTGTAACATCGTCCTGTCTGAGCTGTGACAGCTGATGTTCCCACATAGTTTATCTAAAAAGGTCCAAGAAAGTGGAGCAGCGCAAACATCTAGCATGTAAATAAACGCCGGTTCCGAGGTGGATCTTTTTTTTTTTTTTAATTAAACTTTATTGGCAGTTGTTCAGTATAAAACAGACAAAAATAACAGCAGAACAGAGACAGAGCAAATTGAATGAGGAGGATACGATTGCACAGACACGCAGGTTAGTTTCCATTCTGTTAGTGCAGTACAATACGAAAATTTGCCGTCCAATGTGGCGGCGGCACACAGGCATGACACGTGATGATGTGTTCAGACCAAGCGTGATTTGGGCGTCAAGGGCGTCAGGTTTACATGCAAAGTCAATGGCCGACACGCGTCGGGGAGGCGCCGAAAAAGCTACGTTGCGTTACGCAGTTTACGCGCGTTTTGCGCGTCGAGTTTTGAGATTTTGAGTGTTTGACGCACGTAACGTGCGTCAAGGGCGTCAGACGCCGGAGTTGGAAAATCTGAACTTTGGCGTCTTGACGCGGGGCGTCGACCAATCAGAGCGAGTCATGACACAGACACACTTTTTCTGACAGGAGAGGAAACACACAGAAAAACCAGGAGAATCTCCTCTCTCTCTGAAGACAGAGGAGGATAAACTGTGATCTGTGTCCGGTCCCGGTTTCTGAACTGTGGTTTGATGACCTGCTGTCCTGATGGGATGTACTGGGCTGATAATACTACCCCGCATCGGGACAGCGGGACGTTAAACTGGGCCGGATCAGACGGCTGAAAGCGCCGCTCGCCAGCAGCTCCTGAAGTTAATGATGAAACTCATCACAGTCAGAACACCTGGAATCATTTGGTGAACCAGACAGAGAGCAGAGATGCCCGACGACGACGTTCCCTGCTTTATTTATCACATAAAGCCGAGCCGCTCTCTCTCCTGCACCTGCCATGGTGCAGACGGAGCGGTGAAAGGAAAAAGAAAAAGCAGAGGCTCCTCCAGGGGCGCGGCGAGCGCGGCTTGGTTGGACATCTCTCGCCGCGCGTCAGGGCGTCAACATGCTGGAAATCAAGCGTCTGACTTTTTAGTGACCAAGTGTCCAACTTTGGGTGTCAGGTGCGATTTTGACGTCTAAATCGCGTTTGGTGTGTACGCAGCCTTACTGCACATCCTCTATAGACCCCTCTTGTGTTTTTTGCATACGTCACTCGCACATGTTCGCAACTGCCGCTGAAGGTCAGAAAGCTTTGGAGGCCCATTGGAATAGAATAGAGACTGGCCTTTACGGGGTTAATTACAACAATGCCGGACTCCTTCTCTATTTTTGACTGCTTTAATGGACGAGGGGAAAACTCTTATAGATGGAGAATAAGTTTTTAATGGTTTCACATGAAGAAACACCAGCGATCGGCCTGGATTTGTGCAGTCAGAGCTCATGTTTAACAGTGGCAGGCAAGCTAGCGGTACCGTCCGGGGCGTGGTTCTTAAGTACTAGAAAAGAAAAAAAGAAAAAACTTTAACCACCAGACTGCCAACCGGGAACTTTTGGCCGGCCGCTGCAGACATTTCCCTCTCTAATTTTTACATTCCCCATCTAGGAGAGTTCTCCTCGTCCATTAAAGCAGTCATACAAAAAGAGTCCAGCATCGTTATGATTAACCCCGTAAAGGCCAGTCTCTATTCTATTCCAATAGGCCTCCAAAGCTTTCTGACCTTCAGCGGCAGTTGCAAGCATGCGCGAGTGATGTATGCATAAATTACGAAAAGGGTCTAGTACTCAGAAATACATTCCCATATGTGTGTAAATAACAAGGTATGGATTAACATTTTAGAAAAATACAAAATATATTTTTCCTCATAACTTCCAATAATAAGTAGCAATTCCTTATATAATACATTGAAATATATTAGCTTCAGTGTTTTCCCCACATATTTTTTAATGTGTAAAATTAACTAACTTTTTCAGTTTATTATTATTTCTTCCCCCCCCCCGTCCTTTTCCTCCCCCCCTATTTTTTGGTGGTTGAAGCTATAATGGCTGAAATATTTAGAAATCATCCCAAACAACTACCAAAACAGAATACAAAAAAGGAAATGTATAAATTTAGATATGGAGAAATACATTTTTCTTCGGTTTAGCCTTGTTTTTTTTGTTTTTTTTATAAAACTATCATTATGTCATTATGATAAGCAGACACTGTTGTAAATTTTAATGGTTAATGACCACATTGAACAGGTGAATCTGGGAGTCTCAGGTAACTTTGACATTTAGGGAGTGTCATTCCTGTGGTTTAAGGAACAGATCTGGTGTGTGTTCAGTCTTTTGCACCAAGGGTTTTAAATCCATCTTGACTGCAGTTTGTTCTTAAATGAATGAAATGGATTAAAAATAGTTTAATTTTCCCCTGGGGGGAATTGTACTGTTAGTACATAATCTGTAATATCTTGCTATTCATTGCAGAATAACAAAGCGCTTGCAATTTACCACAAGTTAATTAAAAATCGGACAGAAACATAACTGTAGTTTTATTATTAGATTTCAATGAACCGTACAGAAAACACAGAAGCTAATTTAGTTCAAATGAGTCAGTACTCATATTTAGAAGACTCCTCCATTTGGTGGCTCCAAAATGCACCATAGGGTCACATTTCGGGACTAAAATATGAGACAGTGCAAGTAAATTTTTCATCTACTTGTGCATGTGCGACCAGTAAATTTGCCTTTTTTCTGTTATAATACAACTTGTTACTGACAGAATTCCTGGTCAGTAAAGGTGCACACGATTCCTTGTGCAGCACCACCTCCAGAGCTAAACATGGCTGTTTTAGTCGATGGTTTAATTCCTTCCAGGCCACCATACACCAGAAGTCACAAGTGTCTCATTGTAGAGTCTCTATTTTTGACAGAGCATGCTTCCAGAAAGCATCAAGCTTTTAGAAAGATAGAAAACCAGACAGAAGCCGAGTAAGCATCCAGTAAATTTCAAAATAAAAGCATGATTTGTAATTGCTACGTCATTTCCAGTGACACCAGGTTAGAAGATGGTCTGTCAGGGGGTCTAAGACTGGGGGTCTGGATGTCTATCCAGCCCTCTTAATCATCGTTGTTATCACATACCTTGCTGCATTCTATTTGAACTCAGCTCCTCTTCTCCTGTGTCCTTGGCCCCCCTCCCGCCCCCCTTTATGATATCTTTTTTTTTTTAACGTTGGAAATTCCAACTTCTGAGTAGAAAGATTCAGCTTGAAGGACCCTTGAAGTGGGATTTCTGACTCCGAAAATTGGCTAATTCTTGCCGCCATTACAGATTTAGACATTTATTTACATGTTCAACTACTTTTTGTTGCATTAAATCAGTCATACACATAGTACTGGTTATGGATGTAGGGGGGAAGCTGCTGTGGCGTTATTCACATTTTCATGTGGTATATGTGAACTACAACGCCAGCTGTGCTAACAACAGCTAATAACAATAGCTTTAACAAACACGCTGTTTTGCTAGGCTGCTAACTGGTTTTCCGACCAGTAAACAGGAACGCTGTTGGGTGGGGCATGACATCATTCCCAGTTTCCATTTCCAAGGTAAATGGAACACAACATGTTTGTAGTCCCAATATCATAATTTCTTCATCATTAAAGTGCTGGTGACACGATTATCATTTCATGTAATGCTACTATACAATATTACAGCAACACTAAATGAGTGGCTCAGTGGAATTGTCAAACAGACTTGTTTTCACAAAAATATCTTAAGTTTTCTGAGTTTGAAAGGAGCTCTGCAACAGCGACTAAGAAAAACACGCCGCCATATTGCGACGTCAGCGGGAGAACTCGGGCGGCTTTTTTTCTTTTTTTTTTTTTTTCTTACTCGGTCAGCTAATAACAAGCAACATGGAAGCGGTGGACGGTAACGATGATGGTCCCTGCCTGGAATTGATTTGTTTGGTGGAATCATCAGACAGTTCAGAAGAGTTAGGTGATGTTGAGGAATATAGAGGCATCACACCTTATAGATTTGAGCCTTACGAAACGGACTTCATGCCGAGTGAGCAAGACTCTGAAAGCGGGAGTGCCGGAGAAGATGACATGGTCATTGCAGCAGCAGAGGGAAACACACGGCAGGGGAACACCGATTGGTATTATACATTACGATTAGCATTTTTTGTTGTTAGTGATTTGTTTATATAGTAATTTGTGAATAAATGTAACTATTTAAAAAACAGATTTTTAACCTCTCCACACCCACCTTGACACCAGCGCCCATTTAGCTGTGTTTTCAATTAACAACAGCAAGCCACTATATGGACATATACATGGTTATAAAGCTTAGATAAATACATAAAAAGAAGCAACTGCGTCTCCCTACCTTTGAAGTGGATCCAGCCATTTTATAAGTCCAATCTTCAATTGTTTACATTGTTTACAGTCCTTCTGTTCGCAAGTTCGTAAGGGTTTACCAATTTAAAGTAATCAAAAATATTTTTTGATGAAAACGATTCCGTAGTGTGAAAATAGCCGACACACAGAGAAAAAAAATCATTTTCACCGTCCAAAAAGTCCGCTCGTCACAGCTACACGGTTTGTTTAGTAACATCTTGCTACGACCCCTAACGTAGCCCAAGTGTGGGTGTGCTTGTTTTCCTCACTCTCCTTCCTGCAAAACAAGTGTCCACATCCGTTTTAGTCTCAATTCAACCCTCAGACACTCCTTGTCTTAAAACAAGCGCTCTCAGTTTGGAATCCCATTCGACAGCACACAGCGCTGACAGCACAGCTAAAAGTCCCGTAGCTGGAAACTTGAATAAACTTACGCCATTTTTATGAGTGTTTGGACAAAAACCTGCAACACAACGCGACGGCATATCTGTAACCTTTAACCAGTAAAGCTAAAACAAAAGGAGAAACTGTTAGCAAAACCGCTAGCTCTCCAGTCAACAAGCCGGGTGGGCAGTCTCCCGCTGATGTCACATCCGGTTTTGTACTCCTGTGGTGAACAGCGCCACAGTCTGGTCAGAAAAGCAGCGATGTTTTCTAATAACTCATTTATGCAGCTGCGGTTGTTTATGTTACATAGATCATCATGAAGGACGTTTTAGTCTATAAAACATGGCAAAAAATGTTAAAATCGTGTCACCAGCACTTTAAAGGTTGAACATGAAATATGGACCGAATAGCAACATCATGTGTGTCTAGGTTGTAGTTGCAATGACTGAAAAATAACAGCAGCTGGGTTACTAGACTCACTGCCAATACGACAAGTGACCATCGGTCTACACCATGTCCAACAAGAAATGCAGAGAAATTTTATACTGACAGCTAACATTAGCCACATTAGCAAGTGAGTTAACTTACCGATCTAGGAGAAAAGTCACCATTTCTGCATTTTGATGCCATGGAAAATGTTTATGTGGGTGCATTTAGTGTAATCTTCACCTAAATTTACCCAAGTTTTTGCTCTTCTCAGGTCACTCCTCTTCTGAGATGGATAATAATATCTTCGGGGCTCCAAAGCAACTGCTGGACTTGCTGACTCCACCATTTTTCCCAGTGCCAGTCTAGCTGTGCTGAACATACTATTGCCACATAGAGACCATATCTGGCAACCCGCAGTGGCCTGTATTGGCACCCCTCCGAACGCTTTGTTGACACACACACATATATATATATATATATATATATATATATATATATATATATGTGTGTGTATATATATATATATATTTTTTTTTCTTTCACTGGACTCTCACATTTCCAAATTCCTTTGGAAAAACAAGCCATCACGTATCAGTTTAAAAACCTTACAACAGGTAAAAGACCGGGGAGGGTTAGACTCACCCAATTTCAATTATTATTTCCTAGCAAATAAGCTACAATTTATTTCCAAATGGCTGAAACCTACCCATCTAGATGAACCGTGGCTAGACACAGAACAAGCATTATGTGAGGATCTGGATGTCTCTGATTTGCCGTTCAGCAGTTCAGCAGTCAGATCTCATAAATGCTTTAAAAGTATCAACATCTGCTCTACTCTGAAAGCATGGTGGAATTCCTGAAATTAACCGAGTCTTCTATTATTCCATGTGAACTCACACCCATCTGGAATAACCTGGATATTCTACAAAACAAGAAAATGATTAATTTTGTGCATTGGAAGGATAAAGGAGTAAAACAATTACAACATATCATTGAAAATGGAAAATTCCTGTCATTTAATACACTTACCTTACAATACGGGATCAGTAGTACTAAATTCTTAGAATACCATCAACTTAAATCTATATTAAGTAAAAAATAACCAACTGATCCTGCAGACTCCGGTCAGGGTAGCAGAATTCCTGAATCTCTCTATCCCCAAACTACTGCCGAAAATATATAGATTATTATTAAAACTGGATGATTCAATTTCCCTTCCAACTTCGAAGTGGGAGGCTGACTTGTCCAGAACCCTTAAAGCAACCCTTACCGATCCTGCATTTCAGAAAGCACAGCAAGATTATTTGAATATAAACAGCCCCGCCTCACTCCTAAGACACACCCCCTCATTCCTTCTGCCTCCCCAATGCAGAAGCAAAGGTCTGACAGGCAGGTCCCTTGGCCAATCCTAGGGGTGCACCCCACTTCAAGGATTGGTTGGAGTTTTCATTGAATATTTAGAGATTGGAATAATATTTTATTTTGATTAATGGTGGGTCTGTCTTGTATTTCAGAGTTCCATTACCTCATTCATAGCATTTTACCCTGTTAGAAAAATAGTGTAAGAATGCAACACCGGTAAGGGTTGCTTTAAAGGAGCCCTATCATGAAAAATGGACTTTTAAGAGCTTTTCAGCATGTCAGTGTGTTATTTCCTCATCAAGAAATGATTTAAATCGTTATTTTTCTTCATTCATGCATATTTGAGTAATCTACATGAATATTTAAACCAAGCGTTACCTCCCTGCAAACGGCTGACTACCCACCGCGTTACGTATGAACGTGGCACCAATCACGAAAGTCCAAATGCGCACGCTCAGTATCGTAGCAAGACGCCCTCTGTTGAACAGAAACTCAGAGAATCCTATACACACTCTCTGAGGAAGAAACTAACACCTCAGGAAGATTTCCTCAGAGACAAGCAGCCATCAGCTAACAGACGTTTGCTCCAGAGTTCAGGAGAATTTTCTTCCTTTTTTTTTTTTTTTAAGCTCTAGAGGACAGCAAGTTGGGAAAAATACAGTTATGTTCAGCGTGGTTATGTTCAGCGTGGGAGTTTATTTGTTGTGCTGGATGAATCGACTTGCCAGAAGTGGTGGATTTTAACTTCAGGAGCAGGGAAAAAAACCTCAACTTCATGTGTGAACTTCACTCCTGACAACTTCATGAATGTCGGGCAGTAAAGTGTTTTTTTCTCTGGGATTACTTCTGAAACATGAAGCAGTTCCTACTATAAAAACGCGCATGGACAGACAACAACACTGGTGAGTCAACACATCTCTCAGCTCAGCGCTAACTGTTAGGCTATGATTTGTTCGCTAATTTACTTACTTGTCAGGGGTCTCTGTGGTACTTCTGTGGTACTGCGTGTACTTCAAACTCCATATCAGACTCTGGGTCGAGCGCATACAGCTCCATAACAGGCTGCTCCGTTTGATCCCGTCGATTGGAGTCCGATTATCCATCAATGTTTACAAGATCCATGTGAGTGCTGCTTAGCTCAGCGCTAACTGTTAGCCTATGATTTGTTCGCTAAATTACTTGCTTGTCGGGGGTCTCTGTGGTACTTCTGTGGTACTGCGTATACTTCAAACTCCACATCAGACTCTGGGTCGAGCGCATACAGCTCCATAACAGGCTGGTCTGTTTTATCCCGTCGATCGGAGTAATTATCCATCAATGTTTACAAGATCCATGTGAGTGCTGCTTAGCTCAGCGCTAACTGTTAGCCTATGATTTGTTCGCTAAATTACTTGCTTGTCGGGGGTCTCTGTGGTACTTCTGTGGTACTGCGTATACTTCAAACTCCATATCAGACTCTGGGTCGAGCGCATACAGCTCCATAACAGCTGGTCTGTTTTATCCCGTCGTTCGGAGTAATTATCCATCAATGTTTACTACTAACATCCACATAGAGCTGCCGGTGCCTGTGCTACGACAATTCTGTGACCCTTCAGAAAAGTCTCTTCCGGGGCGACGCATGAAATGGCGAAAACATGCTGCAATGGTCGAGAGCTCCGCGGTTCAGTACAGTCAGCCATCTTACTTCCGTGTTGGAAATTAGATGCATCGAAAAACTAATATTTAACACCAAATTATTTCATAGAACATGGACATATCTAGCTATAAATCCTATATTTACTTTGAACATTTAAAACATGAACAGCTCCTTAACCAAAACACATGACACAATATTTAAACACTTCCTAATACTAAAAACTCAAATATGCACACACAAACACAAACAACACAATCAAAGGGTCTTCACCTCAAATATTTGTTTACACTCAATAGAATACAACAGACAATTATCTTCACCCCTTTGGTCTTGTCCACCTTCCAAAGTTTTGGCTCAGGTATGTGATGACCTGTCAACGTGGCTCGGTGTAACTTTCCTGCAAGCCCCACACTTGTTTACTGGGGACTTGGATGAGATCAACACGGTAACCAACTATGCACATATATACTACTTATTATGTATTCAAAAAAACTATCTTGGTAAACTGAAATCCAAAATAATCTACAACCAAAACTAAACCAACAATAACAGTCTGCCTCCTCTAAGAACCAGTTAGATGAATTCCACTCCCTCAGGTCCCCTGTGATTAGCTCCATCACTTACGGGTGTAGGAGAGCCGCCTCGGCATGTGGGGGTTGGGTGCGCGAGTGCTGATGGCTATGGATCCCTGGCGATTGACTTGGGGGGGGGGGGGTGTCTGGGCTGCCTCGCCGCGGGGGGGGCTGTCCGCCCGAGGGGGGCAGGGGGCCAGCGGTTGGGGCTGCTCTGCGGCGGGGGCGGGTTGCTGGTGGGGCCCTGGCCGGTGGCTGTCGGCCGGCGCCGGGCCGTCCCGGCCCCTCTGGTTTCGGCCGGTCCTCACGACCTGGGACGTCTAGTCACTGCGCCGGGGGCCGGGGCGCCTGCTTTGCGTGCGAGGCGCCGCTGTGCGGTGTGGGTGTGCCGGTGGGGTGTGTGGGGTGGGGCGGGGGGTGTCGTTGTCGTGTCGTGTCGGGATGTGGACATTCGGGATGTTGGTGTCGCGGGAGCGGCGCAGGGGAGTGGATTTCCCCTGTGCTTGTCCTGCGTGGGGGCTCTGGGGGCGCGGACGGAGCTGCGCTTCCGCCGGGGTGCTTGGTTTCGGCGGACCCGAGCGGCGGCGAGTGGGGTGTCGGCGGGGCGGGGGTGGGGTCGTGTCCATCTTTCAGCTCTAGTGTGTGGAGGTGGAGGGTTGCGGGGTGGCCGGGCTTTTCCACGCCGGTGCCTGTCCCGCCCGGCCGCTGTGTCGTGGGGCTGGCCTGCGCGGGGGCTCATGTGGGTTGGTCTCGCGTGGCCGGGGGCGGTGGACTTGTGGCGGGGGGGGGCGGGGCCCCGTGGTCCCCGTCCTTGGTGTGTGGGGGGGTGTGTGACTGGGGGGGGCCGTGAATGCGGTGTGTGTGTGTGTGGTTGCCTGTGGGGGGGGGGAGGGGGGGGGGGCAGGGGAGGGTGTTGGGGTGGGGGGGGGGCAGGGGGGGGGGCGGGGGGGGGGTTGGGTGGGGAGCGGGGGGCACTGTGGGGGGATGGATGCGGGGCGGCTGGGTGGGGGGGGGGGTGTGTGTGGTGGGGCTCTGGCGGGGTGGGGGAGTGCGGTCGCGGCCTGTGGGGGTGCAGGCTGGGTGGGGGGGGGCAGGACACTGGGGGGGCGGATGTGCGGACTAACTGCTACAGGAGGGGCGGGAGGAGGAGGGAGGGGGAGGTAACAGGGGAAAGTTGTGGGTTGTTTGAAGTAGGGTTTAGGGGTGATACAATAGAGTGGGGGAGGAAAGGGGAGGGGAAAAAAAAAAAAAAACAGCTCTGCGTGCCTCTTGGGGGGTTTGCGAGGCCTGTGGATGTTGGGCCGGTGACTCTGGCCCCTCCGCCGACCCTTTCCACTCCCGTCCCTTTTCCCCCCTCCCTGGCCTGCGCCCGGTGGGGTCGGCGGCTGCTGGTCTTGGTCCGCTGGGGCCTGGGCCCCCAGACTGCGGGGGTCTCCGGCTGGGGCCGCCTTTTGCCGCCCTTCGGGGGATGCATGTCCGCTCTTTGGGGGGGGGGTAGCTGGGATCTGGGCCTCTGGGTGGCTGCTGGGGGCCTGGGTCGTGAGCCTTGCGGGCTTCCTCCTCCTTGCAGAGACGAGGCTGCATCTGCATGACTGTATCACCACGGAACACCCTTTATTATGCATGTTGACACTGTGACACTGCTTTCCATTGCGCTGACTAGGTTGTACCTCTTCTCTACTTCCCATTGCGATGACTAGGTTGTACCTCTTCTCTACTTCCCATTGCGCTGACTAGGTTGTACCTCTTCTCTGCGTAGTTCTGCGTGTGTTTGTATGATCTGAGGATAATTAAGCCACCTGCAGGTCCTCCTGTAGGGGATTGCTTGTTTTGTTTTCCAACAGAGACCTTGGTTGTTTAGGGATCGCGGTACAGATGTACCAGTGAACTGTGTAAGTGGATTCATGTTTTCTCTCCTCTCTCTCTTCCTCTTCCTTACTCCTTTCTCTCTGTCTTACTTTCTATCATTACCTCTTTAACTTTCATTTCTCCCTTTCAGGCCCAGCAGTATGAAATGGAATGGTGTAATAGACAAATGTTTAAATAAAGAAATAAAATGAATAAACATGATATCAAGTGGAGCCTTATGTTCATAAAGCTCCGCTTGGTAAAGCAAAACTGTTCAACAGAATAAAGCAATCAGATTTCCATTCTGCTTGCTTCGATGCTGGACAGGACAAGTAAAAAAAAAAAAAAAATGTGTGTATATATATATGTATGTATAATTTTTTTAAATATGGCTTTTAATAAAAATGTTCCATATTCAGCCTTTAATTTCTTTTTTTACAATTAAGTGTAATGAGTCTTTAGTTTAATGGTTTTAACGAGCAAAAATAACTAACTAAATAAGTTAATTTGTCTTGTTTTTCTCTTTTGATCAGATCTGTGACTCAAAAACCATAAACCGATCCAAACTGAGTTCATTGATCCGTTGCACCACTGCCAACAACATGCAGGAAACACAAATTTGCTAATAAAACTGGCACCAACAACTAAAACATGACATACTGAGTAAACAGAGCCAGTCTGAAACATAAAATGTGTCGTGACCTGTGAACATTGTAGTTTCTGAATTTATTGTTCAAGTATTTATCAGAAATACACAGAAAATGAGAGGAAAGTCAATTTTGGTGTGTGCTCTTAATTTTTTGCTTGTGCTTCTAAAAATTTAAGTTAGGGGCCACTTTTCTCCTGGTTGAAAAAAAAAGTTATTCTGGAGGTCTGGATGGGATTTGTTCCAGGATATGGCAGATTTTGGTGAATGCCACCATCTTCATAAGAACCTAATAAGTAGGATTTCATAACAGATTTGTTAACGAGGACGGTTGGTGTGAAGGAGGCTTGATGAGAAGACTCATGGTGCTAAAACTCTGTTCAGGGAGCATGAAACATCCTTTCACACAGAGACTGGCCACCAGAGTCCAGACCTGAACTCCATGCAGAATCCCTCAGGTGGACTCTATACTTCTCTACTGTTACTCTGATTGGCTGCTACCTTGGCCAGGTTTCTTGTAAAAGAGATATATAATCTCAATGGGACCTCCTGGTTAAATAAAGATGAAAAAAAAAGAAAAAAAAAACTCCTGGTTTAAATACAAGATCTTGGCCAAAAATAAATACAACAGAAATGAACTTGTCGTTGCATGTTCTCATCCAAATGAATGATATGATCACAATCAAAGGTGTGCTAACGTAGTATTCGATGCTTTGGTCAGTTTTCTGTGTAAAGTGCAAGTAAAGGGGAGATGATGATTTTAGCTTTATTTCTATGGTGTCAGTTGACAACAAAATCATCTGAAGTTATTTTTAACAGACAGTTGTTGCAGTCCCAGACACGATGTTTACACCACAGCTGCTGTTTTGTTAGCCTGAGGCTGGACACAGGCTTTGGAAATTCAATTTTTATGCATAAGACGGCATCACCATAAACCCTGTAACAACAAAGTCTTCTTTATATCATTCATAACAGTTTCATATGAATGGCCAGTTTGTTCCACATTTCCATTCCTTGGGGTGGAAGATATAATATTTTCCGAGACACATAAGCAGCAGGATTTCTCACAAGTATGCACACGTTTATAAAATCAACACATTGCAGGATCAGTGGGAGCTCTGGGACCTGGTCTGGCATAATGTACACAGAGTCATGCATGTATTCATGCAGCCCAGCAGCAGCGTGGAGGACACCTTGATCTGTGTGTCAAACACTGCTGGCTGTTGCATGGAAAGTCAGGACTTACATGAGAGCAGCCACGTAGCTGTTTATTGTCACCATGCTAACATTAAACACAGCTTTAGCTGTACTCTGTGATTTCATACTTGGAGGAGTTAGTCCGAGAAATCTCAGGCTCTGAAAACTAAAGGCAAAAAATAAAATGAAACTGTGTAAATGCAGCGGTCTGGATCTGCACCAAAGACTAAAAAACATTGACGTAAAATGTGGTTATATCTGAAGAGCTGAAGGTGAAGCCAGTTGGGCGTTTCCTACCGTAACCATCTTGCCGTGTTGCGTGTGTCATCACTCCTGGAAAATACTGAAATGGACAAAGACGGGACTACGGGGCAAATGATTAACAGCTAGGCCAATGCTAACCGAGCTAATCCGAAGTGAACAAGACCGAATGAAGATAGACAGTTTAAAGGTAAGACTTGCAATTAACCAGCTAAAAACCACCATTGTGCAACGACTTCCTGGGAGCCAGCAGGGCGCTAACTATTAGCCTACATGACTAAGATTGGCACCCGGTCTACTGCATGCCAATCAAAAAGACACGCCCCAAATTATGTGTAATTTCAAGAAAATAACATCTAAACAGATGAGTTATAAAAAAATGACCTATGAAACCTAAAACGATTTTTTGAACCAGGCTGTAAACATGTTTATTTCTGTTGTGAAGTTGGTCTTTTTAACATGGGAGTCTGTGGGGACTCATAGCGGCGGTTAAGTTAGTACCAGTCTCCCGACTAGAACACGGGAATAATTTTTGCCACCGCAGTGGTTTAATCTGACATGGTGACCATGGTGAAAGACTGAATAAATCATGTATCTGAACCTGCATAAATTATCCGGGAGGATTTCCTATAGACAGCCACTCCTACTGTCCTACCATGTCCTCCTGATCTCCGTACTCTGGACTCCTTCCCTCTTTTCAAATCTAGACTGAAAACCTTTCTGTTCAGACAGTCTGGTTCCACCTAAGTCCATATGCATCACTACAATGTTGTTTTTCCCCGTTTTATTTCCTGTAGTTTTGTTTTCTGTGGAACCTCTAATGCTTGTGTTTTTACTGTTTTAGCTTCCTGTTTTTAATGTTTTATCTGCCTGTACAGTGTCTTTAGGTGTTTTGAGAAGGCGCTTTCAAATAAAATGTCTTATTATTATCATTATTATTATCATCATCATCACCATTTTCGACTGTTTACATGCATTAATGTTTTGATTTTTGCAACCGAACAAATACCAGGGGTCTATTGCATGAAACTAGAATAAGGGATTAAGCCGGGATTTGTTGGTTATCCTGGATCAACTTATCTGAAATCTGGTTGCACTGAATTGGGATAGGGACCAGTGGTATATGTTATGGTGTAAGTTACCATGGAGATTTATTCTGTGGAGTTAGCCTGGGGTCTGTTTCACGAAGCAGGTTCAACAAACTCCAAGAGTAACTCTGAACTCTGAGTTGACCTACTCGGAGATTGGAAACTCTGAGTTTTCAGTCCCATAACAGCTGATTTGAGTTGGTTTAATCAACTCAGAGTAGTTCGACCGGGGTTTTAACCCGGCGCTACCAAGATAAAAAGCCAACATCAATTGAGCACCGATTCGACGAGTCACCATGGTAACGTAGACGCGAGGGCGGGGCTGCGCTCGCCATTGAATGGAGATATAACTTTTAAAGCCTCATATGGCGAGTTTAAACTGCTGCCGCTGCTGCAAGCAAAGAAAGAAAGAAAGAAAGACGGTTTGGGAGAAGATTTAAGTTTAAATGCTGTCCTTTACAATCACAATGATGTTATAAAGTAGAACTGTTTAATGGTAACGCGACAGTCTCGTATAATTTGACTATGGTTCCAGGTGACTGAATATGAATATCTGGTTGGTCTAATGGTCTGCGCGCTTGCCTGCCACTTGGGGGGGATGTTCAAATCCAGCTTTGTACTTTTCCCATAATCTTTTTGTTTATTTAACTTGAGTGAAATCCCTCAGGGAGAAGCGCTCTTGTCGGCAGCATTAAGATTAAATATAACCGTCGCATTTCTCAAATGCCCTGCGTCTACAATGAAAGAAAAAAAAATCTATTTGCGAAAAAATGCAGGGTAATAGACAATATGCTTCAAGAGAAAAGCGTATGGCAACATAAAAAAAAAGCCACAACAAGAATTGAACTGCAGTTCTCCGCATGGCAAACGAACACTTTATCCATTTAGCCAGAACCAGAGACAGCTGGATGGTCAAATGATCAGCTTAAACCATCTCTTGTAAACGGAGAGACAGGACCTCCAACTATCACGTATGGCTGGTGATATTATAAATGTACGGACGGATCAGCTCGTGTATGTAGATAACTGACCGTGATGTGTAACTGTAACGTCAGAAATGACAACTGTCGGGAAATTAAACTTCTATCCGTGGTCTGATAATGATCTCTGAATATTTAACCCTTCATGCAGCATCTTAATCCATAAAATCCTCATCTAAAGATAAGGATGTAACCTACCGACTCTGATTTATTTTTTAACATGTTTTATTTAAGACGGCAGCAGCAAAACTCACCGCTGACTTAATGAATGAATGAGGAAATTAAATGGTGAGTGTGACTAAAGTGGGTGGAGACAGTGAGAAACTCAGGTTTCTCCACACTAACCTGCTCCCGACCAGGTTAGTTTCAGAGAGTCTGTTACCATGGTAACTGACCGAGGGTTTAAGTTACCCCCTGTTCGTGCAACAGGCTAGAGTTACTCCTCTTTCCCTGGGTTGAGTTACCTACCTTTGTGTTCGAAAACTCAGAGTTTCCCGTTCGGGTAAACAACTCAGGGTTTTCATTAAACCTGCTTCTGCAACAACCCCTGGTCTGGAGCAGGCTAAGTCCCAGGATTTATTTAATCTCATCCTCCATCACAGTCAGAGGTTACTACAAATGGAAACATTTTGGTTCCACTGTCTGCTACACATGATCACATTCACCTGGACCCACTGTTGGAATTTAAACACTTTTTTGTCAATTGCAATAATTTGATTGCAATCATTAGAAAGTGAAGTTTCACATAAGACTGCATATAAAATACGCATCCAATAAAGACAGAACATGTTCTTTTATTAAATTAATAGATCAAAAGCCATCAAACCATGAGCTGTCTTCAAAACTGAACAGTGCTGCAAGATAAAAAGCACAGAAACAAAGATAGATAATACAACACAAGAATGGATGAACATACAAAGGTCTGTAAGACACTCCTCATTTCTGCTGCTGAAATAAATGCAGGATAGATCCATATAAAACTAGAAAGGCACTGTGTTAGCACACACCTCCACCAAGCAGCAGCTCATGTCCCCTCATATTGTGATTCACACCTAAACTTTTATTGCTACTTGTCTTTTATTGAATTTTGTTTCTGTTTATAAAGTTTAAACTGGAAAGTTCACAATTCATAACGTACCTGGTACATTATAAAACTCATTGAGATCGTTTCTTGTAATTTTTTTTACCAAACACTCATGCCATTTGTATGGAGTTATATGCAAAAATTCCAAACTTGGCTGATCTCACAATGATAAAGAATCCTTCAAAAAAAAATTCCTGGATCCAGAAGGTGATCCGGATCACCACCAAAACATAGTGGGTTCGTCCACTAGGAGGTTATGTTTTTAGTAGCCTTGGTTAGTCCGTCCGTCCATTTGTCAGTAAATTGATAGAAAAAGTTCTGGACGGATTGACCTGAAATTTTCACCAGCCATGTGCCTCAGCCCAACGACGAACCCATTAAATTTTGGTGGTGATCCGGATCACCTTCTGGATCGAGGAATTTTTTTGAAGGATTCTTTATCATTGTGAGGTCGGCCATGCTGGAAACGCTGTTGATGAGGCATCAGCGCCCCCTTGTGGAAGAAGTGTGCAGCAGTGAGACTGAGCACATGATGTCAGGACACAGAAATTAAACTTATGAGCAGCAGTGAGCACAAGGACATGCCAGTTACTGTAACTGTTAGCTCTGAACACATGCATGTTTAGCACTAACTGGAAGGGATTTATTAGTAATAATTAATGCCTGAATGTGTTTCTTTTGCGAGCGAATGTTCCTCATGGCTTTGTATTTCTGTGTTTCTAGACCACACTCACTTCCAGCCAGCATTCACCTTAACTACCTGGAATTCCTGACCTGTAAGCCTGTCGTTTGTTGCATTACTGTGCTGTTGTGATTCAGAATGACCAGTAAAGACAGTTAACCCTCTAGGCGCCAGAGTTTATTTAGGAAAATATTCCATTTGGACTTTAAGATTTCAAAATGCTGTAGCTTGGAGGTGGTGAGAGATAAATCCATAATGTAAATGAGAAAAATATTCATCATGACCTAAAGTTTATGATGGGAGTAAATTTACACATCTAATTTGCATATTGTGATGTCATCAGGTAGCAGCCATATTGGATTGTGTAACTTTCAGTAAAAAAACAGATTTTTGAACATATTTAGACACAGGAAAAAAAAAATTAACTGTCATATCATGCTCTAAATAAAGAAACATGAGTTTTATTGGAGTAACTTTGCTTTTTTCATTTTTTCACTATCCCTTTTCATCCTCTCATCCTCAGAATAAATGAACAGAAATCTGACAGGAGACATTTGCTAATATAATTTATATATCAACAGAAAATTATTTTTTATCTTTTTTTCTCCCTTCTTTTTATTATAGATTTATAATTTTCATAACCTACTACTCCTCATACCATCATACCACCAGAAACTGGGTTTGGCGGGTTGGTGTGTGTCGGTACTGGTGAGCATATCTTTCATTTGTGATGAGGTTCCAGAAATCCTCATCCGAAAACAGAGACAGAAAATCACATCACGAGCACTGTGAGACCTCATGTCCGCGATATCCCACAGCCTCAGTGTCTTTGATCCATTCATGGAAACTTCCTCAATTCTCAAACATTCCCAGCCCATCAATAACTCCCCTATTCTGATTATCCCCTCTTCTGCCCACACGTCCCTCTTTCTTTCTCCCATCACCGTGGCAGAGAAACTTCACCGCATCGGGGGTTTCTGACCATTTTGCGGCGCGAGTGCGGCGCGCGCGCTGCAACGTCAGTCACTCGTCTCTTACAGGCCTATCGTCCCCTTCTAATCCTGATCAGCAAGATCAGTGCAGCACCTCGCTGCACTTAAAGACCTCTGGAAGTTTAGTTTTTTATTCTAAAGTCGCGATCTGTCTCTCACTCTTTCCAACACGCTGCTGCTTTCGCCTTTTCTTTCTCTCTCTCGCTCCTCGCCCCGCCAACGGCGTGAGTCGGGTTTCAAACCTTTATTTCTCTATTTTTTTCCATATAAACACACTAAAAATGGCGTCCGAACTAAGGCTGTATGTCTTGGCGATGTAGTAAAACCAAGCAGTAACAGTACAAGGCTATAGATTTAAAGAAAGGTCTGTTATATTCAGTAAAGTCGCCTGTCGCAATATTGCACTTTGGCGCCAGAGGGTTAACTGTACAAGTGAATCCTGTGTGTTCTGACTGACACCCCATGGTGAACATCAAACCTCCTTTCCAGGGTCTAAACAGTCTTACATCAACATCACCCTAACAGGACACATTTTTGGAATCTTTCCATATAACTCCGTACAAATGGCCTGATTGTTTGGTAGAAAATTACAAAAAAAGGATCTCAATGAGTTCTATGATATTTCAAAAGTTGATCCGGATCCAGAGCAAATTCCAGATACTATGATCCAGAACACAAAAAATAAGGGAGTTGAGCTGCTTGCCGGAGGTCTGTGCTCTCAGAGTGCTTTTTTAGTTTATTTTAATCAAATTTCCATCAAGACTCCTTTTTTTTCTATCAGGCGCGCCTATTGATCAATATATTGTGCTTGAATTATCACCCAGCCCTAGTTACCCACATCAGCACTTCTCATTTTGAATTCTTATATTGTCCCAGTGGAGTACTTGTACAGATTTGTAGTATTCCTCCAGCATTCCTTGACTCACACCACCATACAGTACAATCAGTTACTGTATATAATAAACAAAATTCAAACCAACAGGCTCAATGTAAAAATAATATACCATACAGATACATAAATACATATTTTAGCCACTTATGGTTAAGTTACCACCAGACTGAGCTGTTGGTCCTTGTTGCTTGGAAACAGTTGTTTAAGACATATTGCGTTACATAAACATGACCGGTGCCTATGTTTGCATGCATCTGAGCATGTTAGGACTGATTAAATCACATGGGGGGCACTTTGGGTGCAGGATTTTAGAACTGGTCCGGTGGCTTTTACGAGAGGCCCCCAGAAAGCTGGCCACGAAGCCAGTGTTAAATGAAGCAGAGAGAAAATAGAAAATTTGATGATCCTGAAATGCTGGCTCTCCAGAGGAATCAGACACACCGACAGAGCTGGACTCAGACAGCCTGCAGAAGACGCTACCATCTGTAAACATGCACACACATGACTGGAAGCAAATCTGCAAACAAAATACTGCAGGTATGAAAGCAAAAACTTTCACACGTCCTGGATCATCAGTGCTGATGGATTAAAAGTTCAGTCTGACTGAACTTGGCCATGGGAGTAATAAGTGGTCCACTGACTCTGCTGTCTGTTTGTGTGTGTGTGTGACTCACAGCAGTCACACACACACACACCCACTGAACTGATGCCAGCAGCCCAGTGCAACACACTCAGCAAGATGTTAAAGATAATCAGAGGCAATGGCCCTGCATAAACCCCTGCTAACTGGCAAGCCTGCTACAATATGCTGCTTAGTGAGGTAAACTGGCACAGACGAGCCTTCTTCAACACACACAAGACACACAAACATACACACACACAGAAGACTCACTGCCTGTTATCACAAATGCTTGATTGCAGTTGTTGCTGCTAAGGTGGGCCCAACCAGTTATTAGGTTTAGGGGGCAATCACTTTTTCCACACAGGGCCATGTGGGTTTGTAATTTTTTTCCCCTCTTACTTCTTCATTTTTTAAATCTTCATTTAAAAACTGCATTTTCTGTTTACTTGTGTTATCTTTGTCTAACATTTAAATTTGTTTGATGATCTGAAACATAAGCATGACACACGTGCAACAAAATACAAAATCAGGAAGGAGGCAAACGCTTTTTCACACAACTGTATGTGTTTACATGTTACATTTAGTTGGAAAAATGTCATTGAAATATTTTCCTAATTGAACATTCTTACATGATTACACACACTAATAAACATACAGATGTATATATCTACGTATCTATCTGAGATGGGGTTATGTTCACACTGTGGCTGTTTGGTCTGCTTTAAACACACCATGGTCCACTTCCACGTAGGGCTGGGTATTGTTAATTAACTTGTCTGGGATTGTACATCGCAGGGACACCCAATTTTGTCTGTGTGTTGAGAAGGCATCTGTGATTCAAAATCATGCTCATCTTTCTCATAGGAGGAAGAGTGTAATGGGGGTGAAACTGCACTGTAAAAAAGAAACGTAAAAAAACGGTAATATTCTGGCAGCTGGGGCGCCAGAAAAATACCATAAAATGGGCTTTATGCACAGCTCCACTACTTCCTGAACTTAATACTCCATCTTTGTTTCCTGTCTTTCAGGATTGGATAAACTGATTAATCAAGGTGTGTCTGACTAAGTTCAGGAAGTACTGCAGCTGTGCATAAAGCCTATTACAGAGAAAAACTTTATCATAACAATACAGTCATTTTCCACGATAAAAATACAGTTCATAACTTTGCTTTTACATGAAATCTTTGTTTAATTTTGCCATTTTAAGGATTAATGAAGGACGTGAAGATGTAGAAAAAAAAATCACCTACACATACGGTAAAAACTGTTAATATCACTGTTCCCAACTCTTCAGAGAGAGAAGTCACTATTGGCTGGTCCAAAAGCCGCCACTGCTGCATTAATATTTGTTTTTAGTGCAAATTTACACAGGTAGACTTTGCACCATGAGTAAATCCAGAGTCTGTGATAGAACAGCAACACAACTTTCAAATAAAATATGTTGGTTCCGTCCTGGACATCAAATATCATTAGATATGATGATGACTTTATCTCCTTGAACTGTCCTTCAATCTCATGGTGTGTCTCATGTGAGACTTGTAAATTCACAGCCTATTTCCATAATTTTATCATTATTTTCTGGATTTATGAAAAATGGGGAAAAATGTTAAATATCACAGAAAAAAATCTGTAATATTTAGATTTTTTTTTTAACAGTGTGGCAAAACAAGAAACTGATGTAACTCTGGCATAAAACCAGTTTTCTGCACCATTGTTAAATGCCAGCCAGGTACTGAACCCACCCATATGACCACTAACGGTCTGCGCTGTAGCCCTGCCCCCTGGCAACAGGAACAGCTTCTTTTCATAACCTGGGGACCTGATCATCAATGACAAAGCTGAGGGATTTGAAAGTGCTTCACAATTTATCAAACCCTTCCGTGATACCACGTTAAATTCCCCAAACCGAACCATGACGATGTACGAGAAAGAAACGGTACATCTCCACCAAACTCTGCACACGTGATGACGGGCTTCATCTGAACACATTTACATGGAAACATGTTGGAAGTGAAATTATAGCCCCTACAAAACTTGAAATAAGTAGCCCCGCCCACTATATTGACCAACAGACATGAAATTTGGCACAGTGTGAGAACATGTCAAGACCTACAAAAAAGCCGCTTGGACCGTTTTGCTTAATTCAACAGGAAGTCGGCCATTTTGACAAAAGTCAGGTTTTCAACTAATTTCTGCCCTTTTTTTTTGGCATTGCATTTGAAATAATTGTCTGAGAGCAACCAAAATTGGTCTCAAGGCATGTCAGACTCAAAGCAGTGCTTATCGTTCTCAAAGGAGTTTGCATGTAAGGGGGCGGGGCCTCAAAGTTTGACATCACGCCATAAAGCATGATATTGATATCACTCCCACACAAATCAAGTTATCTGCATCAAAACTACTATGTATGGTGCCACCTTCATGCTTAACATATATGTATACATAGGTATACATACACATACAACATACACGTACATGTATACATACATACATGTGTACGTATACATCAACATTGTCATGATGTCATAGCCCCGCCCCTGACTTATTTTAAAGCTTTAATAACCGTCATTTCTTTTAAACTCTTAAATGAGCAGCCATGTGCCTGTGAGGGTGAGAACAGATTGGCAGGGAGGTCACTGAGTATGCAGTACGTAGGCTGGAGGTGGGAGGGCCTTCATCAGCACCTGCAGCTTTAATTAGAATACAGAGGTTTGTTTAATTAAAGTTTTAAAAGTCACGCAGTCATTTCAAGCCCCCTTTTTTTAATTAAGATTTTTGATCACCAAAAGACTGCCTTAGTCACTGTCCTGCAGCTTTTACGTGTTTACTTGCTGCAGTACACCTGAGTTTAACTATAAATGGGTTATCAAGAGGCTTGTGTAGAACTTAACTAGCTGTCATGTGAATCATGTGCAGCAGGAAACATCTAAAACCTGCAGGACAGGTGGTGACCCTGCACTTAAGTGAAGCATAATGGCTGCACTTGTTATCTCTACTGCTGTGATGTCCCAAATTAGAACCTGATACTTCTCAGTTTTGGTAGCATCCCTTAATCCCCTTGGAATCCATGAGACATGTCCAAGTGTTATCTTCGGTTTTACCTTGTTTACATCAAACTGTTGGGTAGAAAGCCTGTAGGTAGCAAAGAAATGTAAAATGTGCAGCTTACTGCATTTCCTGCGCTTCCTAGAGCAAAGCATCTCTGTAGATGGCAGGAAGCAATCACAGATAGGAGGCAAACATTACAGAAGCAGCTCATGATTATTGTCCGTGTTATCTAATCAATTCGGTCATGGAAGATAAAGTGAACATTTGAAAATATCTGTAACCTTAAATACACACAACAGAACTTTTATCTGTTTTCTCAGTTGCGCGCCCTCGATAGATGCGGCTAAACTAGCATCCATCTTGTTTCGTACCTGTACTGTGACACACTCCAGCCAGTAAAAGACAGTCTTATCTTGACTGTCGTTCTGTCCCTTCCTCTCTTCCTCTGGAAATGTTTCCTTGCGTTTCTTTACTGAATCAGACAAAATGTGCGTTCAAAAGACCCGCTGTGTTCATATCTGGTTCATATCCGTTTGCTAGTGACGCAGTGCGCAACCAATAGTCCGCTGCAACGTCACAGTCACGTCCCGGATGGGAAACTTATATTTTAAGGTCTAAAAATTACGTTGTGTCTTTAAAGGTGTACAGCGCAAGTTCCAGCTTTTTCCAGAAGTTCGCCCCCTCTGACAAAGTGGAAGTGACACTAATGTCGTGCACACACATGAACTGCTTTGACTGCTTTGGTTTATAGTTTAACCCGCATTACACTCAGTCTGAGCCCAGAGTTAGAAACATAGTTTTTACTGAAGAAATAAAGTTATAAATCTGCAAGTTGTTTACGGTTTGACCGTTGAGTCAACACGGACTGTATGCTAACGGAAAAAGGCTAACGCTGGCTTGTAGTTCAAATATCTAAATTCGGAGGCTGAGACCACAATTACCTTGTAAAGTTATTGGATCATCTAAATCTAACAAGTGGCCAGAGTGTATCTCTTCCCCAGGAACAGTCACATGCTTACATTTACATGCTAAAAACTTAGCATTGCAATATTATGCATCCTCATTTCCGTCATACATCACATTTACCTTGTTAGTGAGAAGAAAGCCCACTGTGGGTCCCATTTTATTCCCAGATTGGATCGTAGCTCCCTCCGTTTAAAAAAAGAAAGAAAAAAAGCTGCTCGGTTGTTTACTCCCATCTTACTCCGGTGCTGGTGTTGTGCCGATAAACTACCCCCTGTTGTGGGGGGGTTGTTTTTTGGCACAACACTGGTCAGACTCCAGTTTGCTTCTCTTCGTCTCACAAGACAAACCTTTTCTTTTTTGTCTTACTGGAGCCTGAGTTGGGGTTTGAGAGGCACCTGTTCTCCATCTTTTAGCAGCTGTCAGGCACAGCTAGACGAACAAGAACGTGCAGCTCGTCTCCCCCACATGCGCCCCCTTGAGGCTTCGTACCCAAAACTCTCGCATTGAGCAGAAACAGTATGAGAGACCACCACAGTGAAGAAAGATCAGCTCATTCTACATATCAGGCAATTGTAAGAGCATGTGGAGGAAAGAATAGTATTTAACATTTAAACTTGCACAATGCACCTTTACGGCATGACTTGTCAGATTAAAGACTTGTGCTGACACAGCAGACCCCCTCCATCATTTACAAACACATTGAGGCTGTGATCTGAAAGTTTTCTGGATGAAGTATTGCAGGTCGTTACTGTAATTGACAAAGCCGTCGGCCTGTTCTGTACATGGTTATAATAACTCCACCACATTATTATTCGATGCCACCATGGGCACCCACTAATAAGCACCCATAAACACTCTCATTATAATGCATGTGGAACCCCAGTGCAATCTTTACTGAAAATGAACAAGAATATGATCAGGGATTCAGAGGCCTAATTCATCCCTTTAGTAGCAACGGGTGAGTCTCAGCCGGCTAGCTGGGGGAAGCATCATTTATGCTAACAGGGCCTGTGGAGACTAACAGGGCCTGTGGAGAGGAAATATCATTAACATAATGCTTAATTTACATACCAATCCTAGCAGCCACACAAAGACAGTTTATAAATGCATACAAACATGCACAGATACACATTCTTTGTGGTAATTTAGAAGATGCAGCTTTTTAGTCTTTACACACACACAGACACATGGATTTATACAGCTTACAATTATATGGAGCCAAGTCATTTTAAGCTTTCCTTATAAATAAAAACACATCTTCACTTTTCACACACTGCAAAATAAGGAAATGCAGATGCATACACACTCACACATGCACACACCCACATTCGCAGTCATTGTAAGCATGGTAGAGCGGTGGGGGTTGGACCGAGGCTCAGTCCCAGCTCTTTGTTTGATGCCTGTATGGCCTTGGCTTCGTTTAATGAGCTGTAATGGCAGTCCAGAAGGATTCTAATTAATCTGCACACACAGAAAAGGTCTGTCTCATCTTCTCTTCCTCTCTGTCTCCCCCCCCCCTTTGTTGACCTCATCCCCCCTCTACCTTCATGCAGGATATCACCAACTTTCAAGAAACCTTTTCTTCCCTCTATCGTCACTGCGTGAGTTTTAAATCCAAGGCATGTATGTGACAGGAGGTGAAGGCCACGCAGGAAAAATGGAAGATTTAATTGCAGCAAAGATAGCTATTATGAAGATTGCATAGCTATTTACAACAGCAGCTGACAGAAGTCATCCAAGCAACCCCCACCACACCCTGCTTGGCCACCCCCACCATCATAAGTGCCTATTCAGCTGGCTAAGGCCACGGTACCTTTGTTCCCAATCTGAAACCAAGACAGTAATGAAAGGTTTGATGCTTTCCCGTTGGCTTAATGGCTCAATAAATATCCTACATTTGAGTCAAGATGCTGAACACTTAGAAAAACTAAGACTTAAACTTTGTTACTGAAAGTGAAAAAATCCCAATCATACTGTAAAATACAATATTCTAACAGGAAAGAAAAAGGAAAAAGAAACATGATAAAAAACATAAATATTCCAGCTGCTGGGGCGCCAGAAATATACTGTAAAATAACTGTCATAAAACAAACAAACAAAAAACAGTAAATTTCCATAATAAGAATACAGTTCATAAGTTTACTTTCACATTGGATCTTTTCACTTTGGTATTTCAATACTTAATGAAGGATATTGACATATAATAACAAATAACCTGTAAATTTAGTAAAAACAAAACTGCTACAGAGAAGCAGGCTGGATATGACATTTCCATTAATATTTATTCGGCTTTATGTAATTTTGCAGAAAATTCTTGTATTTAATCGGTAGTTACTGCAGGATGCGCATTACATTTCCATTAAACTTTTTGTTGATTAATGGTCATTTTACTTCAATCAGTTTCTGACGTTATGGCATGACTTTTCATCTAGTAGAAACTGATTTCTGTGCAGGCTTACGATCAGTCAAATAGACTTTTAATAGAAGGTACAGTCCTCGTAAGACAACAGTACAGCATCTTTGAATATCTGCAGTGTCTTTAACATCTTTAAATACCCCCCCCCCCCCCCCCCCCCCCCCCTTTTTTTTTTTAGGTGGAAGCCCCAATAGAAACTGGCCTGGATCCTGACATACCGTGTATTTGATTATTGCCTTCATTTCCTTCGATACTCCAGACCAAAACTGTGAAACTTTTGAACAGCTCCAGAGACAGTGTATATATATCCCAGTCAACAGTTTGCAATTTTTTTTTTTAACCTTTATTTAATCAGGACGGTTCCATTGAGACGCTTGGTCAGGCTTCCCAACAGCAGCTTAAAACATTGAGTTTCAATAATAAAACAAATAATAACAGTTGCACAATGAAACACCAATCATACAACAAATAGAATATACAAAATTCAATGAGAACAATAGGGTTAAAGTTGGGACTATCATATGAAGCAAGAGCAAGAACGATATGAGACTATTTCAAGTCTCGTACAAGGTTTTTGAATGTTCCATGAGAAACTAAATTCGACAGTGAATATGTTTATTTCTGCTGTGAATGTGTTTATTTTTACAGTAAACATGTTTTATTTATACTGTTAACATGTTTATTTCTGCGGTAAACGTTTTTATTTCTGCCATAAACATGTTTCATTTCTGCTGTAAACGTGTTTATTTCTGCTGTTAACATCTTTCATTTCTGCCGTAAAAGTGTTTATTTCTGACGTAAACATTTTATTTCCACTGTAAACATGTTCATTTCTGCCATAAACATGTTTCATTTCTGCTGTAAACGTTTTTATTTCTGCCATAAACATGTTTAATTTCTGCTGGAAACGTCTTTATTTCTGCCAAAAAAGTGTTTATTTCTGCTGTAAACCTGTTTATTTCTGCGGTAAACTGTTTTATTTCTGCCGTTAACATGTTTTTATTTCTGCTGTAAACGTGTTTGTTTCTGCAGTGAAGTTGGCCTTTTTAACGTGGGAGTCTATGGGGATTGACTCGCTTTTGTAGCCAGCTCTTAGTGGATGAGGGGTGAACTATAAGACCTGACAGAACAGAGTTATGCCTTATTTAGTTTCTATTACATGGGTTTCAGGTAGAGAAATATAAAGGTTGAAACTTTGTCATGCATCCATTGAAAACAGGGGCACCCTTCCAATTGGCCCTCATGTGAACGCGGCGTGGTGTATCCACTTCAGTCAATGGCCTCCTGTGGCTTCCCAGCTTGCTGTCAGCAGCAGGAGGCAGGTAATCAGCTGCTTGTCACTACCTGCATTAACATGCCTGCAAACTGCAACAACCTGAAACCCTGCTAGTCATGATCCGTGTGAGTGGGTGTGTGGAAAAACATCCACTAACAGATTAAACTGGACTTTTCTTTTGAAAGCGGATTGTGGCAGCTTTTAATCTTGATTCGAATCCTGCCATTCGGCTGAAATTAGAGATGAATAAAAATTTGTTCAGCTTAGTTTAGCTACATTTAGGGTGAGAAATTAAATCAGCCCCAATTTGGATTTATTGTATTTCCTATTTATATTTTCTCCTCCTGTTTTCATGTCTGTTTCTCCATGGCTGTCTCTGTATGCAGGTATCACACTTCCAGGAATCTGTAAGTGATGGAGTCACTTGGCATTTCAGCCCGTTATGATGTGCCCCCACTTTCTGTGAGGGCAAAGAACAAGACAACAGTGATTATTCATTCCAGTCTCCCACAAACACTTAAAGCTACACGTCTCTGACTGCTGTTTCACACAGAAGACACATCAATGCCTCACTCAGAGGATCATTTCTGCCTGAATCTATTGTTACAACACACAAAAAAAATGGATATTTTAACTAGTTGTGCATGTTTTTATGCATTTATAAATTGTGCCTGCAAGTTCCAGCAGCTACAAAGAACCACCCTCCTCTGCTGGTGAAGTATTTGCTAGTAGTCAGTGTGTACTTTATACATTATCCATGAGGAAGGGGCCATCATCGAGCCAAAACCAGCATCAGACGGCGTCTCCATCTTCATCATGTGTTTGTGAGTTGGATGTTGTGTGGTTGAGTTGTGTGAATGTTTTCATGTGTATGATGAGCACAGGACAGAGTAGAAAACTGTTTTCCTGGAGGAGCTGACACGCACCCACCCACGCGCACACACACACACACACACACCCCCCACCCTCTTCCTCTTTTCTTTGTTAGGCTCTGCACACCAGTCTGAGGTTGCTATACTTTGCAGAATTATTTGTGCAGCAGTGGAGGCTGCAGTCTGTACGGTGTCAAGGCTTGTTAGGGGGTTCAGCCTCTGGTAAACAATGATGCCTCAGCTCTGGGGGAGAGTTCTGGATCTTTGAACTAAGCCCGGGAAGACAGTAAAGCTGCAAAGCAGAGGAAACACCTGTGTTCCTCTCAGGTGCCGGTGTGTTATGTGACTAAACAGTGAATCCAGCCAAGGCCACGGCCCTCCCATGTGAAGTTTTCTCTCTGATAACTCGCGCTGCTGTTTCTCTTCTCTTTATGTCTTTTCCTACTTGTGGAGTTTGCCGGTTCATTGATGCCTCTGAATGATGTCTGAAGATTCTCAAACTGGGGAAAAAGTCTAGTAGAAATGAAGTTTTGCATTATTTTTTATAAATTCAGGAATAACTTAAAATGCTGTCCTTACATCATTATGAACTGTTCCTTTTGGGAAAAATAGAAAAAAATGGAAAATTACTTTTAGAAATTTACTTTATTAAATTTTCCATATTTCAAAGATATTTTGATGATTTGTAAATAAAGCCAAGGATCTGTAAACCAAGGACAAACAAAGCGACTGTTAAGTTCAATTTATCTCAAAGTTAATTTAAAAAAAAAAGGAAAAATAAGGAATAGATTTCCAAAAGTATTTATTGTATGAACAGTACAAGATACAAACTATGCTGTGGAAATGAAATTATTAGAAAAAAAAATTAAAAACCATAACTTAAAAGCTCAAGAGACCTTTACAAAATTCTAAATGGAGTAAACTGTGTGATAAAAGGTTGTTTTATGCAAACTCGCAACAACAGGTTTACTTCCAGAGAGGAACAGAGAAAAACTCGTCTATCCTTTCATTTTATTTAGAATAATCACATGGAAGCAGATCAACTATGACCTGGGTTAGTTTGTGTTTTTATAGCTTCTCAAAAAGCTGAATAAAAACTGTCTCAGGGACAATAATAGATACTTTCCAACATAAAACCCGTCAGAGAGCTTCTTTACAGTCTTGTTAGAGAGCAAGGACTCACCCTCTTTGTCTTGTGAACAAAGCTTTATTTCCCCGTGAAAATCCAAACAGTGAAACAGCAGCTGTTACGAAGTAAAACTCAAGTTGTGCTTTAGGTAAAACTCTGATCTGCTGCTACGCTGACAGAATGAGACTAACACATTCACATTTGTCAAAGGACAGGGTTGTATCTGAAAGGCTTCATCCAAAAAGAGCCCTCCACTCCCAGACTGCAGGTTTACAAGTTCCTAGAGATCCTAAAAGCAGAACGGGAGAACCTTCGGTTACCAGACCCCTCTCTGGGAACTAGCTCCCAGTTTGGTTTCAAGAAGCAGAGCTTTTGGCTATCAGATTCCTCTCTTTGGGTTTAGGTTGAAGATTCAGACTCCTCTATCCCTGAGATGAATGTTAAAATGTTCCTTTTTGATAAAACATACAGTCGAACAAATTTGGACGACTAATAGCCAACTCTTTACTTATGGGACCGTGTCCAGTGTGTGGAGATGCTGAGTAAGTGCGATTGCACTGCACCTGGGATCACAACAGTGGTTGAAGTCGGTTGGGATGAGGCAACAATTAAGGTGGGCAGGAGGTTTGCTGGTCTGATGCCATGCCGGACATCTGTGGCGGCAGGGGTCGGCAGAAATCCAGTCCAACAAGAATATGGTCCGATAGGAATCCAGTTTAACAGGAATGCGGTCCGACAAAAATCCAGTCCAACAAGAATCCAGTCTAGGAATGCAGTCCAACAGCAGTCCAGTCCAAAAGGAATCCAGTTCAACAGCAATCCGGTCCGACAAAAATCCAGTCCAGGAATCCAGTTCAACCGGAATCCAGTTTAACAGCAATCTGGTCCGACAAAAATCCAGTCTAGGAATCCAGTTCAACCGGAATCCAGTTTAACAAAAATCCAGTCCAGTCCAATTCCTAGATCGGTCCAGGAATCCGGTCCAACAGGAGGTTTAAAGTCCTCAGATTTATGACATTTTCTGGAAGATTGGTGTAAATTTGCCACATTCTGGCGTTGTCGGAAGGATCCATGTGAAACACTGGTAAACAGTCCATGGATTCATAATTGGTGGCACCCTGCGTGGAGCACAAGGACGTGCTTGTGGAAAGAGGGGGAGAGATGTGGCAGTTGACGGTCCTGTCACTACAGGTGCTGGTCAACGAATTAGAATAATTTGAAATAGTGCAATCATTAAATTCTTCGAATGCATTTTTTGTGCAGAAAGCAAATCAGGTGTTCACCGCACCTGTCCTACTCGTTAGACTAATCACAGAACTCGTTACCTGTAAAAAATTTGCTCAGCTGAGCTTTCCAAAAGGCCCATTTAGGCCATTTAACTGTGACACTGTTGTTTTATTGAATTAGAATAATGGAGA
>JALJCO010008145.1:0-57500 GCA_023101725.1 Atherinomorus stipes | reverse complement strand
TGTGTTTCTGACTTGTTTTGATGGCACACCAACATCGATTATGCGCATTTTGGAGCCGTCACCGCCCAGGGGCGTCCCGAGGCTCAGAAACTGCAGTATGTAACTTTACCATCCAAATGCCGCCGTGACGTTGCAGCCTACTACTGGTCACGCAACGTGTCGCGCTAGCAAACGGATATGAACCAGACGTGAACACAGCGGCTGTTTTGAAGGTGCATCGTGTCAGATTTGGCAAAGAAACACAAGGAAACATCACCGGAGGAAGAGAGGAAAAGAAAGACAGGAAGGGACAGAACAAGAGTCAAGATAAGACTGTCTTTTACTGGATGACGTGAGCTCACAGAACAGGTACGGTGCAAAATGGATGCAAGTTTAGCCATTGATAGGGGGTGTGTCACTGAGAAATCTGCTAAAAGTTCCATTGTGGGTCTTTAATTTAGCACTCGCAAAGCAATTTATCAACCGTGAGATGGATTGTGATGGCTGTTTTTGCTTATTTAGTACGTTAGAAAAACAGGTGCAAACTAGCAGCTTTGCACACAAAAGGCTGCAGCTTCTGAGGATGCAGACGCACATAACTCTGATTCAGAATCATTTTATATCAGCAGTGAGGGCAACGTGTTTAATTTTCAGTGTTGAATATAGAAACAATCAACACAGCAAACACCACTAGACCAGAGAAATGAAACCTTTGTCAAACCTTTACAGATGTAGACACCACACACTTGATAATTACAAACGACAAATCACACAAGATCTCTCTCTTTTGATCATATGGTGTGGGGGTGTGCATTACAGAACACACCCCCACACTAACAGAGTCTTCACCTGAGAGTCAGGTTCTTCACTGTCAATATGCCAAATCTCGCATTGTCAAATAACAAGACTTAAGTGACAAGACTTTCGTGATGAGACTTTAGTGATGAAAATTCAGTGATGAGCCTTCCGTGATTAAATTTCCATGTAGAGACTTAAGTGGCGAAACTTCAGTGACGAGACTTCAGAGATGTGACTTAAATAGTACACCCACAGAACGCAGCAGACGAGATCGCGCACTTTCTTTCTTTCTTTGTTTTAAATTAATAGCCAACCCCTCTTGCGTTTGTCCCGGTTTGTCCGCTGCTTGTTCACTCTTGGCAGCTAAACAGCAATTTTCTTCTTTTACAGTACGCTTGCATTATTGGCAGAGTAGGCGCTGCACACTGCAGCTTCTGTAGTGTCATGAACTCGCTTTGCAGCAGCTAGATGTAGTACCGTTTAAGCTATACTAAATGAGGTCATTTCAAGTAAATTATGGACGTTACCCACTCAGGACACTTGGATTACACTGCACGAGCAGTACGGAGGAATATTGACAAGTTTTTGTGGACTTTTATGGACATTTTTGGTTCGATTCCCGGTCACCATCATATGAAAGCTGGGGGAAAACGAAAACCTTTCTGATCTCCGTTTGCATTTGAGATATGAAAAAAGTGCTCCAGAGTCTTGCTCAGCATGAGGGTGAGTAGAAAATGAATGCACATCATTCTGTGGGAGTACTATTCCTTTAAGTGACGAAATTTCAGTGACAAGACTTTTAGTGTAAACAAATATGGCAGACTTTTTGTCATCTTTCTATACTACTTTATGTAAATCAAACTGGTTTAGATTGTTTTAAATTAATGAAAATCAGTGACAGTGTTCTGATGGGAATCCTGAAACTGGTCTGACTAAGTGTGAACGTAGAGGACTGCTGGTTTCTGACTTGTTAACTGACGGGTTTAAGTGGTGTTACTGTGTCTGCTGAATGCAGAATGTGGGCATAAATGAAGACTTGGCATGAAAACCTGATGCAGTGTGTAGGCGTGCCAGCGCATGAATATGGATCTTCATCCGGCAACATATATCACGCTGTAACCATTTCTCTCCTTAGATGTGTATATCATGCTTTCTACTTGTGGGTCTTTTTATCTAGTCATCCCTAAAGTTGGTACAGAAATGTACGGTGAGGCCACATTTCAGCACGGTGGGCCCCGCCTGTGGAACGGCCTGCCCAAGGACCTCAGGTAGACCCAGTTCCACCATTACGGTTCTTGTCTGTGAAACGGTCTGCCCAAGGACCTCAGGTAGACCTGGTTCCATTGCTACAGTCCTTGTCTGTGAAATGGTCTGCCCGAGGACCTCCGGTAGACCTGGTTCCATTGCTACAGTCCTTGTCTGTGAAACGGTCTGCCCGAGGACCTCCGGTAGACCCGGTTCCACCGTCATGGTCCCCATCTGTGAAACGGTCTGCCCGAGGGCCTCAGGTAGACCCGGTTCCTTTGCTACAGTCCTCGTTTATGGAACGGTCTGCCCGAGGGCCTCAGGTAGGCCCTCGGTTTCACAGGGGGGGACCGCAGCGGTGGAAGTGGGTCTACCTGAGCTCTTGGGCAGGCCATTCTACAGATGAGGACCGTAGTGGTGGAACAGGGTCTGGCCGAGGCCCTCAGACAGGCTGTTCCACAGACGAGGACCTTAGCAGTGGGACCGGGTCTACCCGAGGCCGTCAGGCAGGCAGTTCCACAGACAAGGGCCTCGGGTCCACCCTCCTTGCAGAGACGAGGCTGCATCTGCATGACTGTATCACCACGGAGCACCCTTTATTATGCATGTTGACACTGTGACGCTGCTTCCCGTTGCTCTGACTAGGTTGTACCTCTTCTCTGCGTAGTTCTGCGTGTGTTTGTATGATCTGAGGATACTAAATCCACCTGCAGGTCCTCCTGTAGGGGATTGCTTGTTTTGTTTTCCGACAGAGACCTTGGAATGTTGTTTAGGGATTTCTGTACAGATGCACCAGTGAACTGTGTAAGTGGATTCATGTTTTCTCTTCTCTCTCTCTCTCTCTCTTCCTCTTTCTCAGTCCTTTCTTTCTGTTCCACCAACTTTCATTTCTCCCTTGTCAGGCCCAGCAGTATGGTATGGAATGCTGTAATAAACAAATGTGTAATTAAAGAAATAAAATGAATAAACAGGATATCAAAGGGGGCCTTGTGTTCATAAAGCTCCCCTTGGCAAAGCAAAACTGTTCAACACAATAAAGCAATCGGATTTTCATTCTGCTGCTATGATGCTGGATAGGACATGTAAAAAAGGAAAAAGAAAAGACAGAAAAAAAAGAAGAAGTTAAAGCTTGAGGTTAACAGATGTCTGTAAGCAGATGCTAATGTTAATCGTCCATTGTCTTTGATTTTCCATTCTACAGCATGGAGACATGAAATCACAATATATTCAGTATTCTCATTGTTTTAAATTGCAATAACAATTTCAAAGCTGTTGTGTAATTTTGTGGCATAGAGGACATTTAAGTCTCTGTCAGCATAACACCGATGGCCTGTGTGTCTGCAGAGGTCTGATAGAGGATAAGAATAGTTAGTTCATTCATTCATTACTTGTTAATGATACCTCCTTCCTGTTATAAACACAAAACCAGAGTTCTGTTGCGAGAGCTGGAGCCAGTCCTTGCCTCTCACTGTATCACCTTTCAAGGAATTAGGCCTCCAGAAAATGAGTTAACAAGATTAGCCAGCCATCCAATTTCACAAACCCTCTGTAATTGTTTAATGAAGATATTGAATATGCGGACCAAATTGTGCTCCATAAGCTACAACTTAATAACTGTCTGCAGTCCAAATGAGAGCCATCCTTTACACTGATAATGGTTGCTCTGGAGGGCGAAATGTAAAACTGCTCACAGAAATGACTTATTCTTTTACACAAAACATAAAAGTTAAACTACAAGAAAAATTTCAACCAAAAAGCCTTTCCCCCCCCCCCCCGACATGGAAACTAGCCCAAGTGAACTTTTCCATGAAGGCCACCTGTAGCCAGACTAATCCAGGCACTAGATGCGTGTACCTGATCCCACTGGTTTCTACCAGTTCTAAGCTGATGGTTACTGGACATCTTCTGTTTTTTAAAGGGACTTGAGGCAAGATTAAGAAATGAAACTCACGACTGGTGCTTCAGGTAACTGCAGCCACGAGCCAAGCCGTCACGGGAGCACAAACTGAAGCTATAATGTTGTTTACTCACCTTTTTCTTCGTAGTTACACTTTTTAGTGTCTTTCAGTTGATCTGGATCGTTTGCTGACGGCAGAATAATCCATAACTATCGCTTACAGTGTTTAAATTTACCGCGACCAGCTTCTACCTGTATCAAAACAGCGGATGTAGCGTCATTTGACGTCACGTCCGCATGGCAGAGCTGGAAAGCTATAATGTTGTTTACTAAGCTTTTTCTTCGTAGTTACACTTTTTAGTGTTTTTCAGTTGATCTAGATCGTATTCTGACGGCAGAAGAATCCATAACTATCGCTTACAGTATTTTTATTTAACGTGACCGTCTTTTCTTGCATCAAAACTGCGGATGTAGGTCATTTGACGTCACGTCCGCAGGGCAGCGCGGGAAATTCAGACACCGAATTGCAGCGCATTTTGCAGCACACAGCCTGTTCAAGGCAACGGAGAGAAACATGGGTGGAAACGTTCTTTTTGGTATTTAGCGCTTCATCACCCATTAGTATGAAAAAAAGAGGCATTCATGTTTGGTTTTTTTAAATTCCTGCCTCAAGTCCCTTTAAGGGAAAGAAGCTGCCATATCTTCCATCTGCTGCATTAAGTTTCCTTGGCACACTCCTGCATCTTCGATCCTTAGCATTTCTGCATCTGACCTTTGTCTGTAAAACATTTGATGCTAAGGCAAAGGTTGTAACACAAGATGTGGATGTAATTAAATTTCTTCTGTTTGTCCACTTTGCGTTTTGTGAAATGATAAAAATAAACAATCTTTATTTACATGTTTGAAAGCATTCTTAGGTAACAGAATTTTTCCACACCGGCCTAAAACTTTTGCACAGTACTGTATATTTGGCTGAAAGAGCAAAATATTTCTTAAAATGAGTGTTCACTCAGAAAAAAATTGATCATTATATTTTGCAGACTTGATATTGACAGAAAACATAAAAATATCAAGAAAGCTGTGATGGGTTTTAATGTTCAGGTGAAATTCTCAGGTCCTGTCTCTTTTATTGGACTGCTTGCTGATGTTGTAATAATTGACCTATGGCTAAAACACGCCCCCAAACACAATGAGCCAATCACAGTGTGCACAGCTAAAGCAATGCACACAGACATTCTCTGCTTGAACGTCTATTGAAGTGCATTGAAGTTAGTCTGTTTTTGTTCGTTTATGTGTCTTTGTGGTTTTTTTTTTGTTTAAAATGGTCAAACGTGTGCATGGTTCATGCAACTCTGACACTAGGTATCCTGAAAGGCTGGGCAACGGGGTGTATGTTTTGCCCTTTCCCAAGCCACATCTCAAACAAGAAAAGTGTCTGCTCTGGATAGGGAAGTTATGCAGCAGACCACAACATCAACTGAACATGGATAAAATTAACAAGGATGTCTACATCTGTTCTAAGGTAAGACAACACTGTATTTGAGGCAACATATCGCCACTTTGCTGGAAAGAAATATGAAGTTTTCTTTAACATCCCTAATGATAGCTTAAGTTGGCTAACACTAGCCAAACGTGATAGTTTTTGTACATTGGTGATGGTACATAAGAGGTCAGCTGTGGTGTAGTAGGTGGGTAGTATAGATGTGTAGTAACGTGGGCAAAGACTCTGGCTTCCAAGTTGCAGCCAGACTCTCCTCCACTTCCATGGCTGTTTAATCAGTTTTTGGCAGATGATCACTTTTTGGCACAACACCGGCAGCTGTGCAGTAGTTTGTGCAAGAAACTGAGGGACTAGTCGCATTCCAGAGACTCTCAGGCTTGATTTCGACTCTCAGTTTCAGACTTGTGAACAATGTTTTGGTTTTTTGTCTGTTTTTAATGTGTTTTTTTTTAAAAAATCTTGTCATTGTCTCCGTCTGATCTCGCGTCTGTCCATGTCAGCGTCAGCTGTCATCTCCGGAGACGCCACATAGCACCTGTCACCGAATGTTGATTGATTGTCCGTGTGAGTGGAGGGGGCGTGGCTTAGCCATAGGTGAATTGGAGATGGGAACTACAGCACGGATTCTTGTTGATTAATGCAGTCAAAAACGCTTTAAGCGTCCGGTCATAGTTTAAATTCACTCGAGAAGAAACTCACTTGGCCTCTTTTAGTGGACAACTGCAGAGACCCCCGTGTGCAGTTACAAGCATGCGGGTTGATGTATGCATCAGTTACGTAAGGATTAAACAACGAGGAACCGTACATTATACAGTTTTAATGCACGACACAGTCTAGAGCACCACGACACGCACGGAGTGCATTAAAACTGTATAATGCACAGATCCGAGTTGTTTAATCCGCTGTTACCATGGTCCCACAGAGTAAACATTCAACGACAAATGCTTCACTTTAATAAACTTGCTAAACATGTTTGAGTATAGGAACTATTTTATGCTGGCAGCTGGTTTGAGCATTGCTATGGTGATAACACTCCGTGGCGGAATGATATATGTGCGTATATACAGAAATAATGCACACCAGTTGACATTAGAATTCTCACCGACCATGGTTTAAAATAAGGCTAATCATTCACGTGAAGCTCTGACAAATCTCGTATTCCTTCTGAAAAGGAAAACAAACTTTACTGTACAAAAACCGTTGATGTACAATAGTTGATCATTGCAGTTGTATTCCATATCACAATGTTCATTTAAAAGAGATTTTTAAACTCAAGTCAGTTTTAAGTTAGGGTTGAGAGCAAAATGTTGGTGCATACTTTAAATTAAAGAGTAACTGCAACCAAAGCTATTTGTACTATAGTTCCTACATCAATGAGAATCATTAAGAAAACCGATAATACTTATCAATTTGGTTCCTTATCGATAATGGAACCAGAATCGCTAAATTCTCAATTCCCATCCGTAGAAATAATCCTCCACCAGTTTAGTCCTCAGAGAATTACGCAGTCATCCATAATTCTGGTAACAGAAGCTTCCACAGCTGGATCAACCACTGACATAACAAATGTGCAACTTATAAACATTAAATCCACAATTGAGAAAGTTTTAGATTTTGTTAGGTTTTAACCCGTAATTTCATGTTCATTTTATTTTCTAAACCTCTACAAAACATTTTACTGTGTATATCTACTCAGAGTAAAGTAATTAGAAGAGTCAAACAAAAGCAGTGAGGTTAACTACTGAGGGAAACAGAGATGTTCAAAAGAAAGCAGAAAAAAGTTAGACTGATGTGGATTTTGTTGCATTGCTGGTTTGTTATCTGTGAAATGAGCTGGGCATGAGTCCAAGAATTAAAAATAAACAAAATAATAATAAATAAAAAAGGAGTAAAATAATGAGCCAGATCGTGTTAAATTCTGGTCTATTAGAACATATTTTCCTGCTGACAGCAAAGGTTTCACAATGTTAAGTTCTTACACCTGAAATAATGAAATCAAATGTTGCTTTCAAAATAATCAGACAAGATTTTCACTTTTTACCTGGAAATGTTTTCTTTATTTATAATATGGTAAATGAACATTTTTTGTTTTTTCTTTTGGTGCGTTTCTTCCCCCTTTTTTTCCTCTTTTTTCCCCCCCTCGTTTCCCCTTTTTTGCCCTTCCCCTCCTTCCTTCCCTCCCTCCTTCTCCCTCCCCTTTTTCCCCCCCTCTTGTTCTTTCCTCTCCCCCCCTCCGCTTCCCCCCCCCCCCTTTCTCCTCTCCCTCGTCCTTCCCCCCCCCCCCCTTCCCCTCCCTCCCCCCCCCCCTTTTTCTTTTTTTTTTTCTTTTCCTCCCCCCCTCCCCCTCTCCTTTCCCCTCTCTCCTCCCCCCTTTCCCCTCCCCCTTTCTCTTTTTTCCCCCTTCCTCCTCCCCCCCCCCTTCTCTCCTTTTCTTCTTTTTCCTTTCCCTCCTTTGCGTGGACCTGCGGTGGCCGATTACATGACACCGACAACCAGACGAATGAGAACACGCAGCTTGTCTCCCCCACAAGTGCCCTCTAAAGGTTTTGCACCCGCAGCTCTTACATTGAGCATTCAGAAACAGTATCAGAGTCAGATCACCGCAGTGAAGAGAGATCAGCTCATTCTACACATCATGCAGCCGTCAGAGCCGGGGTCTCCAACTTCAGTTCTCAAGAGCAACTATCCTGCTCAGTTTGGTTGCATCACTTCTTCAACACACCTGAATCAAACAAACTGCTCGTTACCAGACCTCTGCAAAGCTGAATGACATGTGGACAGGGGGATTAGCTATTTGATTCAGGTGTGTTGGAGAGAGTATGCTCCAAGAATTACAGGATTGTAGCTCTAGAGGGCCGGACTTGGAGACCCCCATAGGGGATTATCACGCTTCCGCGTTCCGGTTTCCGGAAGTTGAAACATCTGAAGCTTCCTCTTCCGGGCCAGGAATGGCTCAATGTTGCTGCTCTGTTCCATTGTGTACATCTAATAAACAACGCCAGCCGTACCTAAGGTTTCATGGATTCCCGACTGAAAAGACACTAAGGAAGAAGTGGATGAAAGCGATTTGTCGGAGTGAAGGACCGAAATTTAAAATAAAACAAGGCTGCACGTATGTCTGTAGTCGGCACTTCAATGATGCAGACTACACCACAGCTAGCGTTAGCAAGCTCGCGTTAGCTGACGTTACCAACTTTGCGCTTGTGAAAACATACAAGCGTCTGAAAACTGGGTCTGTACCCTCCCGTTTCCAGTGGAACAACTGGGGACTGCCAAAAAAAAAAAGGAGACGCTTTCAGATGCTTGTGTGTTTTCAGCCGCACAAAGTTAGGCACGTCATCGAGCTGGCTAATGCTAGCCTGCCAACACGACTGTGCAGACAAACAAACGTGTGTTGTTTTATTATAAAGTTCGGTCCTTCCCCGCGGCGAATTGGTCGTTTTAATCCACTTTTTCCTTAGCATCACTTCAGTCTGGAATGAAAACTTGGCATTGGCGTTTATCCAATTAAAGTTTAACAGAGTAGTAGTCGGCGGACTACTGTTAGCAGGTTAGCATTAGCCAGCTTGATGACGTGCCTAACTTTGTGCGGCTGAAAACACACAAGCATCTGAAAGCGTCTCCTTTCTTGGCAGTCCCCAGTTGTTCCACTGGAAACGGGGGGGTACAGACCCGATTTTCAGATGTTTGTGTGTTTTAAGACGCACAATGTTAAGCACGTCAGTAAACGCTAGCTGGCTAATGCTAGCATGCTGTGAAGTGCCGGTGTTGTGCCCCACCGGCGACAAACAAACGTGTGTTTTATTATAAAGTTTGGCCCCTCACCGCGGCGAATCGATTGCTTTGATCCAGCTTTTGATCCAGTATCACTTCAGTCTGGAATGAAAACTTAAGTATGTTTGGAGTTTATACGATTTAAACAGTATAACAGAGCAGGAACGGCTGTCGTTAACATGGCCCGGAAGAGGAAGTGTCCAAATACCGGGAACTTCCGGTAAGCGTGATAATCCCCTATTGTTAGAGCATGTGGAGGAAAGAAAAGAATAGTATTCAACATTTAAAATTGCACAATGCACCAGCTAGAGTTGGTAATCCTGTTCAGAAACTATTTTTGTTCTACTGGGTGAAATGGTCCTTCCATCCTGACAGTATCATCACATCATGATTCATAACAGGAAGGAAAAACGTCAGACCTCTGTGAGAGCTGCAGTTCAGTAAAAACTCTGACCAACCCCGACCATTCGCACCAAAGGGCAGGAATTGGTCATTCACAGCGTGTAGAAAGAACCAATCAGATGCCATTATGTCTCGTCTCTGTCCCTCCCCTCTCTCTGTCCCCCACGTGACCCTCCTGTGCACCGTTCACTCTAAACAAATATAGCTAACGGACTGATAACTGCTGCTGCGCCAAAAACCCAAAAACAACACAAGGATTAAGTCTTGGACAGGGACGTGCACAGGGCATGGCTCAGGTTGCCCGGGCAACTGCCCGTTTGCCCTCCTTGGCTAAAATTGCCCCTCACGGGGAAAAAACGGATTAAAGAAAATAATTTGAACTCGTTTTAAAAAAGTGCCCTAAGTGCAGAATTGAACTTTAATAAAACCACTATAATATATTCCAATTAAATACTCAGGAAGAGAGGAAGTTATGAGAGTTAGGGTCCCTCTGCCTTCAAGTTTACAGCTGATTGTGATGCACGTCACAGGCTGGACGGGAGCGCGCTCGTCATGCTGAGGACTGACCATCAGGAGCACTGAGCCGGCTGCTGGGTGATGGCAGACGGTCATGTCGCGCTGGATATTTAAACAAACAATCCGCAAAGAGGCTCATGAGGGCATGTACCCCACAGAAGCTCTCACAATGGAGCAACGATGGGCAGAAACAAGCACACCCTCCTCTTAAAGGCTGTCTACTTAAAGATGACCACGCTCAGCTGCAGACGCACCCCCCTCCTCCTCCCGCACCTTTGCAGAGGCAAAATGGAGCGAGATCGTCAGGCCAAGAGGAAAGGTGGATCAAAGAGGAGTCAAAAAAGAAGAAAGCACAAACCAGAGATGCAGAAAACGTCTAAGATAACCGACATGTTTGTCAGTGAAGGAGCAGGTGAGACAACAGAGCATCCAGCACCACCAGCCTAAAAGGAGATGATGGAGAAAACTAACTTGATAAAACAAAAGTTTAAAGTTGTAACAAAGGATATTGCAAATTTTAGAAGATGGTTAACTACATAAAAAAATGTTTGTGTTGTCTCTCCTTGTCCTGAGTCCTCCAGGTTTCAGGACAAAGAGACGCTGAGGGAGGCAACAAAATTCATCACGTGGCTGATTGAAAAGCAGCAAGCCTGCAGGTGAAAGACATGAAAAAATGTCAGTAGATTAGATAGTTTGTGTCCTTATTTGTGGACTTTCCATTTTAATCCTCTAATTGGAAATGTACACTTTAGATGAGGTGCAACAAGTCTCAGGTGGAGAGGAGCAAGACAAGACAACATGGAAGCCAAGGCCAGATGGCTAAATATATGCAAAATGACAAAGTATATTTTACAGACCTTTTGAAAAAAATTCTGTAGAACCAGAACAACATGCAAGTGCTTCTTCGAGAACTTTAAATAACATGAGAATAATGTGTGATTCATTGTTCAGAGATTTATTGTTTTAGTTTACAGCTAAAGACACGTTCTCTGACAGGATCAAGTGTGCCCCTTTTTTAGGTTTGAGCAACTGCCCTTAAAAAATCCTGAGCACGTCCCTGGTCTTGGAGGCGTTGATGTTTGCGGTGTGGATTTTTTACACTGCAGAAGGAGTTGGAGGTGAGTGGATTAAAGGGCCTAAAAGGGATTAAAAACAAACAAACATGCATGTCCATTTTTTTTTTATACCAATTGGTGATGAAGCGCTAAATAAAAACATTTCCGCCCACGTTTCTCTCCGTTGTCTTGAACAGGCTGTGTGCTGCAAAATGTGCTGCAATTCGGTGTCCGAATTTCCCGCGCTGCCCTGTAGATGTGACGTCAAATGACGCTACATCCGCAGTTTTGATACAGGAAGAAGACGTTCGCTGTAAATTCAAACACTGTAAGCTTGTGTAAGCAGTTTGTGCTCCCATGACGGCTTGGCTCGTGGCTGCAGTTACCTGAAGCACCAGTTGCAAGTTTTGTTTCTTAATCTTGCCTCAAGTCCCTTTAAAGCTTTTAGAAACGTGGTTCTCAGCTGTTTACTGCGGCTATCATTGTTTACCTGCTCGTAAAACTTTGGTACACATGTCCCTGCGCTCTGACGGTGTGGTTTCCGATGGTGTGTTTTTTGTTAAATGAATCTTGTTCAAACCATTTTTCCAACATTACCAACCCTAGCTTTAAATCTGGCCAGACCTGTCCTAATTTTTGGGCACTCTTCTGTTACGGTACCAATCTTACCGATCTGCCCCCAAAACACAGAGCTTGACATGCTACAATCTAGGGCTGTCACAAACGATTATTTTGATTAGTCGACTGTTCGGATCATGCAGCATATTAACGGAACCACTTTCTATTTTAATCTAATGGGAAACCGTGTCCAGACTTTTGATTGGTTGTGTGTTTATTTACTGTATGTCAATTAACAATTCAAGAAAAGCTGACCTGACAGAAAGACAGACAAGGCAGTGGAAGGTACAGCAGCAATTTTGAGAGGAAAAACAATAAAAATGATTAATCGATTATTCAATAAGTCACTGACTATTTTGATAGTGAACGATTAGTCGATCAATCGACTAATTGTTGCAGCCCTACTACAATCCACTGATTGGTTAAAAGAGTCATTTTCTGTGCCACATGCCAAGAAGAAATATACTGATGGATGTCGACCGTTCTCATCCTTCGTTTTTGTCACATTCTTATACATTATGATTCAAGGCCGGCATCATGCTAATACCTCTGATGCAGCTATCCATCCAGCCTATTGGGTACAGATACGGTTGCTGTGGAAACGCTGCAAAGACCAGATTTACCAAACCATCCGCAACTATCCATCCCGTCCTGGACCAGCTGGTGGAAGCAGGGCTTTTGACAACTAATTAGATTAGTTAGCAACAGGTCAGTAACATAACTGGGTTTAAAAAGGAGTATTTCAGAGAGGCAGGGTCTCCCAGATGGAAAGATGGACAGAGGTTCACCAGTTTGAGACAAACTGGCTCTAAGGGCCAATTCCAATTCCGATCTTAACCCTCAATCTTAGTAGCCCTTAAAACCAAGTGTTAAGGGCTATTATGTGACTAACTGTGTTCAGACCAAGCGCGATTTGGGCGTCAAGGGCGTCAGGTTTACATGCAAAGTCAATGGCCGACGCGCATTGGGGAGCGTCGAAAAACCTGCGGCGCGTTTCGCACGTTGAGTTTTGACATTTTGAGCGTTTGAGGCGCGGGCATCAGATGCCGGAGTTGGAAAATCTGAACTTTGGCGTATTGACGCGGGCCGTCGACCAATCAGAGCGAGTCATGACACAGACATTTTTTCTGACAGGAGAGGAAACACTAAGAAAAACCAAGGAAACCTCCTCTCTATCTGAACACAGAGGAGGATAAACTGATCTGTGTCCGGTCCCGGTTTCTGAACGGTGGTTTGATGACCTGCTGTCCTGATGGGATGTACTGGGCTGATAATGCTGCCCCGCATCGGGACAGCGGGACGTTAAACTGGGCCGGATCAGACGGCTGAAAGTGCCGCTCGCCAGCAGCTCCTGGAGTAAATGATGAAAATCATCACTGTCAGAACACCTGGAATCATCTGGTGAACCGGACACAGAGCAGAGACGTCTGACAATCACGTTCCCTGCTTTATTTATCACATTAAGCTGAGCCGCTCTCTCTCCTGCACCTGCCATGGTGCAGACAGAGCGGTGAAAGGAAAAAGAGAAAGCAGAGGCTCCTCCCACGGCACGGCGAGCGTGACTTGGCTGGGCATCTCTCACTGCGCGTCAGGGCGTTAAGACGCTGGAAATCAAGCATCTGACTCTTCAGTGACCAAGCGTCCAACTTTGGGCGTCAGGCACGATTTAGACGCCCAAATTGCGTTTGGTCTGTACGCAGCCTTAGAAATGGGACACCCCTTAAATGCAGATACGTCTTCAAACTGTGGGGGGCAGCATTACGCACATCTCAATTCAGGAGAAGAAGAAGCATTTACTTTATTTACATTTATTTGCCCAGTTAACCCCGTCTGTTTAATCATAAACCACAAACGCAGCCACCATGGACATATTTAGCTGTCACTGCATACCACGGCTTATCGAAAGGTAAAAACCCTCTATAACGTAAGCTATGTAGGTAACTGTGGTTCTGTGAATTCCTGGATGACTGCCAGTCAGCTGGCCGACACATCACCTGATTGACTTTGTCGTCGTTAGGACTCGACCAGCGCGGAACACAAGGAGACATATCTACGCTGGCAGTGGAACGAAACAGAACTATCATTAGATAACTGTGGCTACGAGACATGACAGTAGCGTGGTCGTCTTATACCATTATCAGCACAAGCACGTTATACAGGCTGTTATCTTGATAAAACAACGACATTAGCGCCAAGAAAAATGACCATTTTGTAACGTTTACTAACTTAAACAATAGCAACATAGGTTGACCGCAATGGCCGCTATTGACAAAAGACCGTAAAATTAAAAATAAATATTATGCAACAATGAGGTAGCTAATCCATAACATGGGCCTAAACTAAGATAATACAACGGTTTTCGTCATTTTTATATCTCAATTAACAAAGAAAATACTTAAGATTTGTAACTCACCTTCTTTGCCACTTGCATTCTGGGTAGCCCTTACTCACAAGGGTGGTGTTAGAGAATCTCAATATTGAGGGTGATTCAGCCCTTAAACTTGCCCCTCAACTTAACTTTCTTTGAATCGGGACAGCACTTGCACTTCCCGGGACTGCGCATTTTTGAGATTGAGGGTTAAGACAGGAATTGGCCCTAAATGTTGTGGGAAAAGTTCAGAAAAATGTTCCTCAGACTTTGAAGCTCCTCCTTCTACAGTGTATAACATCGTCAACAGATTCGGAGTCTTTGTGGGACTTGGCTTTAAAAGCAGACATGATCTACTGGAAACCGTACACAAAGGAGTTATTTGATCATTCAATGTCAGAATTCTGACTTTTTCAGAAATTGAAAAAAAAAATCTCCTGAAAAACAGAAAAAAATGTTCATTTGTTTTTAAATGTTCTGGGGTCCAAAAAAAAAAAAAAAAAAATCCCGAATTTTTTTTTTTATATAGCCTATATATATTCTGGAAAAAAGTCAGAATTCTGACTTTTTTCTCAGAATTGCATTTTTTTACCAGTGGCCCTAATCCTCTTAAGTACTCAATTTAATTTATTATTGTTTTAAAAGCATTTCTTTCCAGTACTTTTGTTCTCAACTTTACTGTCAAGTGCTTTTAAAGGTGTCATAACCTGCTGTTTTACATACACAATCCTTCTTAAATTATCTTCAAATGAATTTTTAATTCTAGTTGGGTGGACGAAAATTTAATGAGCTCATTTTAACTTCTTTTGTATCCCCAACTTTTGTTTGTCGCGAGAACACGTACGAGAGTTAGAGCTGTCTGTAAGCGCGTTCACAAGGCAAGCGTCAAAGCCAAAACAAAGTTTTATCAGGACAGAGCAGGTGAAGGAAATGATGTCCCAACAGAGAAAAGCGTGATAAAAACTTAACGGTGCGGCTGATAGAGAGGATCCGCGGAGTAAAAGGGCTGGACTCTGATGAATATAAGGAGCGGACGTCTGACGTGAAGTTAACCAAACAGTGTTAGCTTCTGTAGCTACATTAGCAGCTTGTCCGCTCGTCAACCACCGTTTACTGGTCTCTGACACAAAAGATAAGTTACACAAGCAGCAACACTTACCGACTGCACATCCTCACTGATTAATATAATCCACTGCTCCCTTCTGTCCACTCAGGCCGACCACGAGCATCTGTAAGGCGGACACGCTTCTGCGCAGGAGCCGGTGAAAAGCAGAGCTCATAACAAAGACGCTAGCTTAGCAGCTCACTCGCAACCTCTCTAGTTCACGTCATAACAGCTGGTCATAACTCCTTTGTGGCAGGTAATCAGCTGCTTTTAGGTGGCGCTAAAGAGGCTAGCTTAGCAGGCCGAGGCGGTTGACGTCAACGCCAGAGGCGGGTCCAAATCGCGTGCTGTGGAGTGCGCGCTCTTGTGGCCGATTCTGGGATGAAGAGAGAGCTCAAGCTGAAAAACGAAGCCACTTTCAGGAGTTTCTGGCACTTTTTTTACTCAATTCCTACCCCAATACACGTTTTAACATGAAAAAGTGGGATTTCTGGGTGATGACTCCTTTAACTCTTGTAAGGTTTTACTCTGCAGTTTCCCTCACTTGAAAAAGGTTACTTGATTCACAAGATTGGACTGGACTTCACTCAATGACCAAGATTGAACTTTCTTTCCTTTCTTTTATTTTGAAAAGTCTTCCAGGCCAATAACAGGTAAAAAACCTGAAAGAAAAAAGATGCACTTTAAAGAAATGTTCAATGATGATTTTAACCTTAGAAACTACAACAGCTTCAAACTCCTGTAAATACACAATAATTTACATCTTAAATCATGAATATTGCAACTTGAACCTATTTTAAAATGCATATTTCTTAACTGTACATTTTTACACATGAAATGACTTTTTAAACTTGCATTTTAATCACATAACTTTTTTAGTGCACTTCATTTTTAACTCAAATTTGATCATATATTAGTCCATTGTCCACCACAATCCCAGTGCAAGGTACAAATATCTGAAAGCTCACCGGCTCCTTCTTCCGTCTTTGAACCAAGTATCAAATCCTGCAGTCTCCAACCATCGTCTTTCACACTGCTCTCCTGACTGTTCTGTGAGTAAATGCCTCCAAACTTCCATGATTATCTCCACCAGGTGCATTCAATCTGCTGCCTCCAGGCTGGGAGACACACTCACCCCGTGCACCCTGGTCCGTACGTCCCCCACGCTTCTCCTCCCCCTTACCCTCCTTCCCCCACCCCCCGCGCCCAGTGTTGTTAAGTGACACCCCGGCTCATCGCCTTATCCATCCTGTTCATTTTCCACATTTCATCGCTGTTTATTTCCTGTCCTTTCCCTGCATTTCGTAGTCACAGTCTCACGTGCTTTTAGAGTCCGGATTTTACACTAACCTGTGTCTCTTCCTGCTGTCATCTAACCTATATCCTGCGGCGCGTGACGCAGAGCTGGCGCGATCTGACCCCCCCCCCCCGGCCCGCCCCTGCCGCAGCGCAGCGCGCCCCCCCCCCCCCCCTCGTGAACACCCCCCGCGCGAGCGCCGCGCCTCCCTCCCCCCCACCCCCCATACTCCCGCCCCCCCCACGCCCCACCCCCTCCGCCACAAGCCACCGTGCAGCCCAACACCTCCGCCCCGGCCACCAGAGAAACCGCGTCATGACACTTATGGCCACCTAGCACCCCTCTCGATCCCCCCGCTGCCCCGCCCTCCCACAGTGCGGTCCCGCCAGGAGCGCAGCGCCGCTGCCTCCGCCGCCAGGTAAGCCGGAACCGGGGCAGACCTGATGCACCCAGGCAGAGAGGGCGTGGCCTGCAGCTCAGCTCAACATTACTTTTAAAGTAAAGACACAATTGGACACATAGAAAACTAATCTTTAACACCAAATTGGTTTCTATAGTGGCGAGGGGAACATAGTTAGCTTATTTATGCCTGTAGTTGACTTTCGGAACAGTTTGAAAAGATGATATGGCTCCTTTTGGCACCTTTGCAGCCACAAATATTTAGTAAAACCTTGTGAATGGTTCTGTATCATCCTACTAGGTGTTACATAAGTGACTTCATATTCTAATACAGAATAACCCATACATGATTCTCAAAAGACATTAAAGCCTTATTTGAATTATTTACTGTCAGTTGCATAAAACCACATTATACTGTAGGTTTTGACTTAATAGCAGTATTATTTATTATTTGACGTATTTAAGTTTTCATGAAGTTAAAAGAAAATAGAAAAAGTAAGAAGTGCAACAATGGGGGTGAATCTAACTGAGATGAATGAGCTGTGTAGAAAACACATAAAAGAAGAGTTTCTCAGTATTCTCTGGGTACCAGGAGATGACCTTGGCTTGAAAGCACAAAGAGCTACTTACAAATACATATTCCACAAAACCAACCAATTCATGCTTCTCTGGCAATATGATGAAATGTCCTTTGAAACCTTGTGCAACACTTGAATGTCACTTATCCCATTAATGTCCAAACTGGGGGGGTACTGGACTGTGGTGCATGTGCTTCCCCTATTTTTACTGGATTTAGGCTGGTTTTCGTGTTCCTGCAGCCGTATTTTGGTGGGCACCCAAAGTTCCCCCACCTCCGCTTTGAAAAATCTTCAATAACAGAATATTATAACCACTTAACGTATAACTTTCTTTTTTTTCAACCTGGATCTTAATTCCAGGAGTTTATACGTGCATTTACTCACCGGCAACATTTCTGCATCACTTTGACTCCTTTGGAAGATATTACATTTTCCCGCGAGTCCAGATTTAGCTTTCCATTGGTTGCCAAGGTGTTTGACACACTTTTCAGGGCCGCGGTTCCTCTCCTAATACAGCGAGCAGCCGCACCCAAACAAAAAGAAAACCCTGGCCCGGCCGACATACTTCACCCTCAAAAAACAAGATCTTGCTGCAGATAATGCCGTATATAGAGGCTTCCCCGTCTCCACCATTATATGGATGTACGCCGAAGGGCGACTCAACGTAATATCTTCTAAAGGGGTCAAAGTGACACAGGAACGTTACCGGTGAGTAAATGCACGTATAAACTCCTAGAAATAAGGTCCAGGTTGAAAAATTAAAAAAGTTATCCTTCAACTTGAATTGGAGATTTAATTTATTAGGAGAGTTAAATCTTTCAAAATGCCCATTTTCATTTACTGCATGTGAACCTAAAAGCACTTCGAATGGTTAACATGATAACTTCAGGTGGAAATTCAGACTTTCTGACATCACAGCTTGATATTTGTAGTTATAGAAAAACATGCAAACACCAGGACCAAAGCACAAAGCAAATTCTAACAAAATCCAAAGTAACCAAAGCACAACATTGGAATTTTTTATGATTTTTTAAAGCATTGCTCAGTGATTGGCTGCATTTTCCTCTGCAGCTGGCAAGACTGGATGTGTGGTGGTTATATCCCAGCTCTCCAGACTCAAGTGTTCTTCTTAATTGCAGGTCAGTGTGAATCTGTAGCGTCAGCTGTCACAAGTCTTAATTAATTCTGCACTGAATAGAAGCCTGCAACACCTTCCCATCTGTTTGTTTTAAACCTATAAGAGGAGAGGAGAGGAGAGAGTGGAGGAAGGGAAGAAAGAGTCTGAATTACACCGTCATGGCCTCTGATTTAAAGCAGAAACAAGAATTGCTAAAGCAGCACCTGATCTCCACTGTGAAGGTTTTTTTTAAATGTAATGTACTGGCTATTTTTGATTTAAATATTTTTCAAATATGTCCATTTATTTCCAAACTGAAGTTCATGGGTACAGACTTCCCACAAAGTTTTCAAACATTTTTTTAAGTAATTCTCAGGTCAATCATTATTCAACCAGACAAACTAAATAACTTGTACCTACCAATGTATCATACATCTCGAGGGCAATTTTCATTAAAATACCGCACAGTCCAATTATAACCCATTTACCTTTTCTTTAGACAATTTTGCTTTCCCAGCCCGGCCAGCCCCACACGGCACCCATTAACCACTTGACCCCCAAGTCCTCACCCCCCCCCAACTCTCCCTGGTGCCTTAGGGCGTTTCACATGCGTCTGGGCCCGTGCCTCCCCGGGATCGTTGATTCTTGTGTCACTGGTTCACATGCCAGTGCTTGAACCAGGCTCGGCACGCTTGGTAATTTCAGTGCCAGAACACCATGTGGCAGTGTTGCGGAAACTCTTGATAGCAAATACCGAGGAAGCAACAAACCCTTACGTCAGCATCCAAGCGAGTTTATCAACAAGGAAGGAAACTCGTGTGGTTGCTTGAGAGATTTCTTGTCTGCCATGGATGGAAGCTGAAGATGTGAAACCAGCCACTGCAATCACTGAAGAAAGACATCCGATCACCAGAGTTGCGTGCACAGTTAAGCCATCATCATGATTTAGAAAGCCCGGTGGTTTTGCGGCTCATTTGCTTGAGCCTGAAGTGACAACTGTTGGCAGTTGTAAGCAGCTATTTACCGAGTCTGTGTAAGATAGAAGTGACGGCGGCACAAAATTTAATTTTGGTTTGGGTTTTTGTGTGGAGTATTTCTTTACGCTGATGTCTCGATTTAATAAATTTATTGTTCAAATATATGCGCAATTATTTCTTTTTACTAAAAATTATACCTCTTGTGCGCAGTGTTTACACAGACACGAACCTCACCGCGGCGCTCACCTCCGCAAAAGAATAGAGAAACGGTGGAATTAAGAGTTTATTATTCAGTCCTCAGCTCCACAATCACTGTCCCACTAGAAACAAAGTAGCTACACAGCAGAGCAGTGCGGAGATTCTTCTTCATACATCTGATGGCAGCAATTAATTAAAAGTCGCCTAAATATCGCCATTTAAAAGACACATCGTCCCCTTCCATTACTACAGACAATCAGATCGAAAATCACTCCATCATTAATGCAGCCAGACACTTCATTTAGCTTTTTAAACCACCAATACTACAGGAAGACAACAAAAACTCCGGAGGCCACTTTTTTGTCCTTCCCTTCTTGCGAAGCCCTCCCCGCCGCCTGTTTTCACGCTTCTTCCTCCCAGCGCGTGGCCCAGGTCCTGACCACCTCTCGATCTGCCACCTGGCCGCCCGCCTGCCTTTTCTCCTCTGCCGGCCGGCCGGCCCGAGCACACCATGAGAAGGCCCCCAAAAAGCAGCCCACTGCTCTCAGGGCTCAATCTGAGATGGGTGAAAATACAGAGAATGCAAGAACTCCTAATTGGCTCACTAAAGAGATTTGGTTTTGTACGAAGCTTTCTTTATGTTTTTCATGGAGCTGTTCTAAATTCGTTTTTTCATGTTTTATATAATTTTAATTAAGCATATATTTTTGTTCGTTCCCCTCATTTTTTATTACTTTACTATTTCAATTTTATTTATTTTCCAAGTTTTAATAAGCCTAATGGTTTCTACCTCACCTCCATTTATATTTTTTTTTATGATTCTGAAGTTTTCTTCAAGAATTGTAAATAAAATAAATAAATAAATAAAAACGTTGTCCATGGATTAACGGCCTTTACAACCCTTAACGTTTTTATACTTCATAGATAGTTAATAAAAGGTTTTACACATTCAGCTTGGCCCATTGACACATGTATGTAGTGAAGACAATGTACTATTAATTAAGTAGTTTTTGTAATATGATACAAAATTGCAGTTTGGATTACAACACCTTTGTATTCCAATGTGCACAGTTCGTTCCTTTTTTCCTCCTGGTTCTGGGGTTTACTGGAGGCATTTCCCAGGCTCTGAGCTTGGTTCCGTAGCTCGCCATCCAATTGATCCGAGTTTAAGGCACCTGGACTGAACGGACCAAATAAACCAAAGTCAAAACACAGTTCTTCAAACTTAGCGCTAATGCGCTAAGGTAAGGTACCATTAGCAACCCTGTCATCACCCGCGGTCAAAGTCACGTTCCATTAAAAAGTTCGCTTCTCAGCAAGTACGCTGGAAATCCGCTCATCTTACCGAGTTTGCATCAGAGGAGGCCCATGCGTACGTGGCCAGATATAAATCCCAGCATGCACCTGCACACGCGCAGCGTTTGGCAGCCTCCTCCTCCCTCCTCTGCCTCCAACAGCCAAACCTGAGCGATCATTTCTATTCTTTTCAGTTCTTGGCCTTTTATCTGCAGCTCTTCCTCCTGCTTTCCTCTCTCAGCTGTTTTTGATCATATAATAATGACCTGATTGTCCGTTTGCATTAATGTGCTTATGTATTGGACATAAATATAATTTGCACGTTGGGAAAAAACTCCAAAAACATCCACTTAGTATAATTGTTTTGGAGCAGTTATTTTCATTGTTTTTATTTGTTTATCTCCACAACAATCAATAACAAACAGCTGTGGAATAATACAATATTATTTTCATGTTGACAGGCAGCCCTTGTTCACTGCTGCACACCGTTTGTGGTGATGTGACAAGTTTGCGTTGTCCCAATCCGTCAAGTAGGCGTGTTTGTGAACTCCACTAGTGCAGACTTCCAGTACAAACCAACAAGTCTGTACTTACAAGTACAAGAGTATGTAGTACACACACTAAGAATTGAGAAACGGCCAATGAGTGACTGTACAGAACTTCATCGGCTGTGTTGGAGCAAGGCTGCATGAAAACTTAAAGGACCTGAGGACCATTGTTCCCCACAACAGCTTTAGCAGATATGAGATTAAAATGTGATTAATTAGATTATTTAATTACAAATCCGGTAATTAATTAGAATATTTTTTTTTTAACAGCCTGACAGCCCGAATAATTAATTACTTTTTTAAAGAAAGGTTCCCAACACTGTGTATAACCCCTCAAAAAGTGAATTCAGCTGCTGACTTTTTACTGTCCTGGCTCTGATGGAGGTTTTCCTTCCTGGATCTGGTCCAGATGGAGGTTTTCCTCTCCATCCACTCCTGGTGCAGCTAAGGATGGAGGACTGAATCAACTCGTTGCTTTCCTCAACTCAGGTCAGGATTTTTATGAACTGGTTTATATGAATCCAGTCATTACCTCCACCAAGGAAGTAGCTGTGTGTTTTTGGGAGCATTGGTTTGTTTGTCTATGGAAAAAGTTCTGGACATATTGACCTGAAATTTTTACCAACCATGTGCCTCAGCCCAAGGACGAACCCATAAAATTTTGGTGGTGATCTGGATCACCTTCTGGATCCAGGAATTTTTTGAAGGTTTCTTTATCATTGTGATATCGGCCATTTGTATGGAGTTATATGCAAAAATTCCAAAATTTGGCCTGAGTGTTTGGTAAAAAATTACAAGAAAGGATCTCAATGAGTTCTATAATGTTTTGAAAGTTGGTCCGGATCCGGAGAAAATTCTGGATATTATGATCCAGAACTCACAAAAATAAGGAAGTTGTTGAAATTTTCAATGCTGGAAGGTAACAAATGAAAATACAGACATGCAACCAACACCAAATTGTAGCCAAGACTCTGCTGAATTGGGAGTATGTCATCTGAGTTGATGCATCTTCAACAGCAACGGCGCTAGATCCAAAAGAAAACCGCCATTATGGAAATATGGATTTTTGGAAATAACTATTGAAGTAATAGCATGATTCCAGATACTGTTGGTATGTTTTCATGGTCAAGGATTCCAATGATGTAGATTAAATGACTGCAGGACTACAAGTTTTTGTTATGAGTCACTATATGAGGGGGACATGAGCTGCTTGGCGGAGGTCTGAGCTCTCTAAGTAGTTTTCTGGTTGTAAATTGAACTGATATGGATCATGTAAAGGCTTTTTATTAATCAGATTATAACTGGACTACAGTGAACCCCATTGTGTGTCCAAAAGTTCCTCAAGAAGACTTAGTTGCTTCGCCTTGAAATAAATTTGAATCGGCTTTCATAAGACAGCCGGGGTGGAAACTTTAGTCAGAGGGTGGGTAGACGAGAAGATGAACGAGCTCTTTCTGGCCTGTGCCTCTTGTTTGTATCTGATGTATGATGATATCTGTGAGGGAAGGAGACCACAAACCATGAGGGAAATTACCCAGAAGAATTGCGATCATTTAGTTAGCTGTGATTCAGCAGCTTCCTCCACCTCCTCAGCCCACTTCTAACAGAGATCTTTGATTCACAGCATGGATGTCCACATGTCACAGAGAGAAATACCTACACACACTCCTCTAGTCTATTACAGACCTCTACCAAGACAATAACAGTGAATGTGTGGCACGTCTCTGAAACGTTGCACAGGTGTTTACACCACCGAGTTCAGCTGACTGGGCGAGTCACAAGTGTTTACTGTCAGAGCTTACGGGAAAGCACACACAGAAACAGAAAGCTGACCTCAGGTTGTGTCAGCGCTCACAGACCGGGAGTGTAATCATGACAGAGGAAAGATGAGGGGAGACCACCTCCACTCAACACGCTGACTCACTGGGCTTAATGTCAAGTGTGTGTTTGAAAGTGAGTCAGAAATAAGTAAAATCACCGACACATTTCCAGGCAGATCGCTTCCAGCTAACTGAAACCGGATCTGGGTGATGCTGCAAAAGCCCAGAGAAAGCGGGGGTTTGATGTAGTTGGTGAACTGAGTGATTATGTTCACGTCATCTCATATCAATGCTGCTTTGAATCCTAGTTAGCCACAAAGCAGGTCTCATGCCTGCCGCACACGAGAGCTTTCTGCTGAGCTAAAAGTCATCCGAGGCCGCTTGCTCAGCAGATCGTCACCGTGTCGCCTGATTTTTGGTGAGTTTTCTGCCTCACGAGGCCTTGAGGTGAAAATCAAACATGTTTGATATTTTTTGCCTCGTGAGGTAAAAAACTCACTGTATGCGCTCAACTTGAGCTCTGCTGAGCGCAGAAGATCTAGTGACCAATCACAATGCGTCAGTGTTGCCAGGTGTACGATAATTATCTTATTTGTACGATAATTTGGCCCTCTGTACGATGTACGATCAATAATCCTAGAAAAGGGCAAATGTACGATAATTTGACCATTTCATATTAATGTGAGCAAACATGTCGGCTGGCGAATTTTTCTGTGAACCCTGAAGGCATCAGTTCCCATGTGACATGTTACCAGCCAATCATGCTTTGCTAAGCGTGAGATGCGAGTGACGTCCATGTGTTGATTGGTTGCATGGTAGCTGCACCCGCCCCAGGAGACGCTCAGACAGGAAGGCGAGCGAGATTCAAAACCAAAACAACACGAAGGAAGAGGAGGACATATTAGTATAAATAATAAATGAGTAGAAGTCGGATTGACTGATGGAGCGCAAGAAACGTGGCCACCATCTTGGACCAGTCACAGCTCAGTTAATAATTACTGTGGACGAATGATGCCAGAGCTGCGCAGCATCTTCTGCTGTAATCGGCAGAGCATCGAAAGCAGCAAACTGGGAGTTACTTTTCACAAGTAAGACTGAGTATCAATATAAGCTGTGTTTAGTGGTTAAAATATTTACTGGCCTGTAATAATCTGTCTACCTGTGACATCATGCCAAGCGAGTCAGGCTCACTCACGTTTGGTGGTCGCTGTTAAAGTTATGTCATGAAAATGAATATGAAACTTCATAAACCTACATACATATCTGTGTAGATTACAGCTGATATTATGACGCCGTTAACCCATTCCATACTGACGCAGCAAAGTCACGAGTGCCTGCGAGCGCTTTTACACACTAGAGTGACAATATTTCACGCATCACCGGGGTTGTTATTTTACTTATGACGGGTGTACGATAATTTCCCTCAAAATACGATCATTTCGAGTCTCTGGTACGATAATTCTATATTTCCCACCTGGCAACACTGCAATGCGTCCACAGATCACATGATGGCATGTGATCTTTCAAGATGGCAGCTTGTCGCAACGTAGTCCGTTACATTTTAGAGGATTAATTGGTGGAAATACAGCCAGACTAGACCTGCTTATATGATGTTTCGTCAGACAGAGATGATATTTGTTTGGATGTTTTTGAAGTCCAAGTTTCACTTATTTTTCTTACATGACCGCTTCTTTCAAGTTTAATGGCGGTTGGCAAACTCAAAGGTGCATTACCGCCACCAGCTGGTATAAATATACTATAGTACAGTATGTCGCATACCATTTACTTAATAAAAAGACAAAATAAATAAAATTAAATACGATAACACAGTTCAGTGTCTAACAAAAAGATCCTTAAAACTTTTCTCCCTTCAGTCTTTGGATCTTTTTGCAAAATTTGAATCAAGTCTTCCAACGTGAAGGCAGAGGGCTGCCATTTTGAAATCATGTGATCTGCAGATGCGTTTAGATTTGTCGTTAGATCTTCTGCCCTCAGCAGAGCTCAAGTTGAGCCTACACAGTAAGTTTCACGTCTCGCAAGGCAAAAATATCAAACGTGTTTGATTTTCACCTCGAGGCTTCGTGAGGCAGAAAATTCACCAAAAATCAGGCAACATGGCGACAATCTGCTGAGCAAATGGCCTCCAATGACTTTTAGCTCAGAAGAAAGCTCTCGTGTGCGGCAGGCATTACATCTTCTTCACAGTGGATAGGACCAAATGATACCAAAGACCAAAGACAACATGATTTTTAATCATTTTCATTTATGGTCCTTGACAACAATTAGCATTTTGATCCCAATTAATTGCACTGCAATGCTCTAGATTTGAATTTTAATTACAATCCAAGTCAACTGAAGTCCTGTTCACAGCAAAGGTCACATGAAAAGAGATAATACTCAGAATAAATTGCATTGCCATCAGAGTCTGTAAAAAAAGGAGACAAACCTTTCGCTCATGTAACCCATTGGCTTCTGAAAGGCTAAAAATGAATCCAGTTGTACATGTCTCATCGTTGCCATCTTCGCTGCCTCATGTGAGCTGTCACTCACGGAAAATACTAAAATGGGCAAAGCGCAGCCTCGTGGGAAAATGATTGACAGCTGATGTACTCTCGGCTAAAAGCTAATGGAGCTAACTCGAAACTAACAGGAGCTAAAGAAGATTAGCCTTCTAAGCAGCGGGGTAAATGTAAGGCAAGTTTATTTGTATAGCACATTCCATTTACAGAACAATTTAAAGTGCTTTACATAAAACATTATAAGCAAAAGAGAGAAAAAAATTAGAAGCATGATTTAAAATTAAAAGCATTTAAGATTAAAAAGAGAGAATATAGAGACGTGCGGATTTTAACTTTTGAATTAAATCTATGTAAATGCAGCTGAGTAAGACACGCTTACTGTATGTTCGGACCAAAAGCGGCAAAGACGCCCGAGGCTGGGCGTCAAACAGGACAGCTTCCAAAGCAGCAAGATGTTTTTGCCGCTTTGGTCGCTCATCACGTGACTGACATCAAAATTAAATCGCACTGCTCATTTAAAGGAGCCGCACAGCGACTTCTGGACAGCATCATTGCTGTTGCTCACCTCCCACTCCCAGAGCAGAGCTGCAGGACGTTTAGTGTGGTTATTAAATACAGGAAAAAAATGGCAAAGCATGAATATAAATTAAAATCTTTTTCTAATTAGTCACAAGCGGATTGAGTTGTTTTCTGCAGTATTGAGCAGAAAACAACTAACAAGTGTTGATATGATTTATCCATCACAGCATCATCAAACTTTTACAACTTTGAAATACACTAAAATATGGCTGAAACAAAAAAGCAGTGACGATAAACCCAGAATACAGCTTCAAACTTTGCAATAGAGAAAAGACGGAGTCTACACTGCAGCAGCTGTTTCTGTGATCTTTGTTTATACTGTAGAAGAAACGGAAGAATCTCAGCGCATCACTTAGCCCGTTTATCCCGGTAGAATCAATCCAGCCACAGTTCGCCTGCTAGTTTGGTGAAACAGCTTCATTTAATGTGCAACAACTTCACATTATTCTCCACGCTGCCCAACACTGACGTATAAAACTCGCTGCACACAAGCTCAACACAAATTCACAGGCTGTGCGTGATACAGGCAGAACGTGCGCGTGCATCCTGGTCACTTTCTCACAATTATGCAGAGCCGGTGCGTTTTAACACATGTTGATGCTGGTTTCAGATATTTTTAGTTCATATGTTTATCACAGAAATGCATAAAACGCTGCGCAGGAACGAAGTCCTGTATGACACGAAACAAAAGACAAGCGGAGACACCACAGTGCAGCCGAGACAACGTGAGGATAAAAATATCCAGGAGCAGGAGGCGGAAAACTTTTCGGAAGAACATGGAAAGAGGTGAGGCGGTCAGTAAATGAAATTAATTCCCGTTTATAACTGTTATCATTTCATCAACCTTTACTTCTGTCCCCGATCGCTCGACTCAGTTTGTTACTACTTTAGATTTCCTTATCATATTAGAACTCTGACTTTCCTTCTTCACACTCTGATGTCATTTTCTCATCACCCTGGTGTCAAAACACAACACACAATTTTCCAGGTTTGCACACACTTCTCACATAAAATCTCAAAGCATCAATCCACAACACACAAATATTCAAATCTCTAAACTTTAGGGTCAGGCGAGCAATTTGCAACCAATGACTGCAGCATGAAAGGAGGGTTTAGCCTCTGTTCTGTTTGATGAGCGATGGAGAACAGAGACGACGGTCAGAGAAAGAGAGGGTAGGGAATTCTATCTCCATGATTCCTCCTGTCCGGTCCGACGACCCTAAAGTTGAATAGTGAATCAACGGCAATGCACTGGCCGGCGCCTGTTATCAGCAACCCTTCTCAGCCACGACCTTACAGTTTTTCTCAATTGCTAAAACACTAACAGTGTGTTCAGACCAGGCGCGATTTGGGCGTCAAAATCGCGCCTGACGCCCAAAGTTGGACGCTTGGTCACTAAAAAGTCAGACGCTGGAAATCAAGCGTCTGACTTTTTAGTGACCAAGCGTCCAACTTTGGGCGTCGCCCTGACGCGCGGCGAGAGATGCCCAGCCAAGCCGCGCTCGCCGCGCCGTGGGAGGAGCCTCTCCTTTCTTTTTTCTTTTTGCTCTGTCTGCACCATGGCAGGTGCAGGAGAGAGAGCAGCTCGGCTTTATGTGATAAATAAAGCAGGGAACGTCGTCGTCGGACATCTCTGCTCAGTGTCCGGTTCACAAAATGATTCCAGGTGTTCTGACTGTGATGATTTTCATCATTTACTCCAGGAGCAGCTGGTGAGCGGCACTTTCAGCCGTATGATCCGGCCCAGTTTAACGTCCCGCTGTCCCGATGCGGGGCAGCATTATCAGCCCAGTACATCCCATCAGGACAGCAGGTCCCGTTCAGAAACCGGGACCGGACACAGATCACAGTTTATCCTCCTCTGTCTTCAGATAGAGAGATTCCCCTGGTTTTTCTGTGTTTCCTCTCCTGACAGAAAAAGTGTGTCTGTGTCATGACTCGCTCTGATTGGTCGACGTCCCGCGTCAAGACGCCAAAGTTCAGATTTTCCAACTCCGGCGTCTAATGCCCTTGACGCGCGTAACGCACGTCAAACGCTCAAAATCTCAAAACTCGACGCGACGCGCGAAACGCGCCGCAGGTTTTTCTATGCCTCCTCAACGCGCGTCGGCCATTGACTTTGCATGTAAACCTGACGCCCTTGACGCCCAAATCGCGCTTGGTCTGAACACACCGTAAATCTCATTCTCAAAGCCAATTTTTCAGAAGCCTCAACCGAGGTATCAAATCAGTCTGCCTGTGATCAAAACCTAAAGCACATTTCACATCACTAGACACTGCTGGCAAACACATTTGCATTGTGATGCACTTGCTGTGCAAAATGGTAAACACATGCTGCACACTTCGATCACAACTAAGACATAGTTGTCAACAGATAAACACAGTGACTCAAAATTGATTTCACTTTTGGCTGATGATGAGGGAACCAATATAAACCAGTTGAGGAAGCTGAATAGAGGAAATCAGAGAGGAAGAGTACGCATAAGAGGTGGTGGCAGAGGTGGTCGAGGATGGGGACGTGGAAGCCTTCATTTCAGGTGAAATCCGTCCATGCGGAAAACTATGATCGACCATGTGTTGACTATGAGAGAAGCCGGACTAAGGGTGCAACCCAAAATCAGTAGGTTCTCCGTTTCAACGATCATACGGGGATTCAGAGAAGAGAACAGGTAGTTGTTATCCCCCCATTACATGAGTGTATACTACAAAAATGTTTGGATTGTAAAAAAGACTGCTGGAAAGTATTGGTGTAAGCCAGGGAAAACCTCCTGGAAGCGATGGAATCGGCTTGTGATTAGATAGGTGCGGAGGTATGTCGAGCCTGGATCCAGCATGCTGGGGGCTTTTTCCCTCGTTGTTCAGCCAGGGAGAATGTGGCCTGTGACGTGGATGAGGCTCTGTGGCCTGACCCAACCAGGAGACACGATGCTGTGGCCGAATGACAATTGCATACTGTTTGCTCATGTTGAACTTTCTTTTTTCATTATGTTTAACAGAGTATTTTTACTTTTACTTTATGTTACGAGTTGTCTCTGTTGTGACATGATGCATTTGGCCTGATGTAAATTTTTTTTAAAAATCATTTTGACAGCATGATGCTCTGAGAACTCTGTTTTCCTTTTTTTCCTTCTAGTGTTTCCTGATTGCTCTGTAGTGTTCTACATTTTGCTGTGCTTGGGGCATGATTTGACAATAGTGTCACTTTTTGAGGCCAGGTGATGCTGTTTTGAATCAATAACTTCCTTTTGCAGCAAGAAGCAGAGGTTTTGGGAAAGAAGTTTGAGTTATGGGATAAGTGTTTAAAGTTGTGAAAAAGCGAGGGGATATTTAAAAAATAGTGTTTTAGCAATTGAGAAAAACTGTAAGAAAACTGCCATAATCTATGGTGCTGTATGCTTGAATGGGGGGGGGGGGGGGGGGGGGGGGGGGGGGACTTTTAAAAATAAAATGTTTAGTCTGAAAATTTGTGTGATGTTTAATGTTTGTCTATGAGAGAAGTGGCCATTGTCATTGATTCAGTGTGTTCTATGTCTATAACTGTGTTTTCAGTTTTGCTCGTCAGTGTTCGGTGCATGCTTGGTTGTGTTCAGCCAAAGCAGTTGTGTTTATTCAGTGAATGGTGTGTGTGTGTCATGTGGAAATATGGCTGTGTTTACCAAATGAAAACACGAGTTCCATTTTGTGAACATGTTAAGAGTTTGGGAGAGAATTTTGCAATGGGATGCCAGCGTTTAGCAATTTGTGTGTGATGTTTGGAGTTTTGTGTGTGCAGTTTTGAAAAAAACGTACAGTTTTGAAAAATGTGTTTTGGCAATTGAAAAAAACTGTAACATGGTCTGCCATGATTATAAATACGCGCGTTTAACCCTTAAAATCATCTGGACTCATCATGGATGTGGATGACATCGCTGCGATGTGTGCTGCTGCTGTACACATGAAGAAGACGCTGTCGCTGGGTTCCTCTCTCTGGGTTTGGGTGAAGGAGGTTTCCTCGGCGGGTACTGGAGCTGCAGCCGGACAGAGACGGTTCCAGTGGGACAGACGTTCTTTTCTTTTCTTTTTAACTTTGGTCCCGGTAGCCAAAAAGAAGAACATTAGCAAGGATGGGCCTGAACAGGTAATCAGCCTCTCGGCATCCATGACAAAACAAGTCTCATGTGTTGTTCTTTGGAGCTGCTCGATCGAAGGCCACCTCTACTCTGGTTTGCTGCTGCCTGTTGCCCCTGAACCGCGTCATAGCAAATTAGCATAAAGTTAACCGAAGTTCAGCTTCTTATCTGGTGCCACTTTTGTCGCTCTGGACGCCTGCTCTCATTGAAAATGTATTAACTTCCAGTGTCCATGCCGCTTTTGGTCTGAAAGTAGTTAGACTTGTTATTAGCTGACTGAAAACCCCCATTGTGCTACTCTGCTACAGTCTAAGACCTTACCAAGAGCTAACAAGGAGCTAACGAGGAGCCAGCAGGCCGAAATCTGGTCTGCCTGTCAATCAAAAGGACACACCCTTAATTATGTGTAATTCCAAGAATAATTAACATCTAAACATATGTGTTACAAAAAAAATCCACCCCCTCACAGTTGACACGAAGGTGAACTTGACCTATTAAACCTAAAATGAGTTTTTGAACCAGACTGTAAACCTGTTTATTTCTCCTGGAAATGTTTATTTCTCTAATAAATTAATGATTGGTTTGAAACCATAAAGATTTATTGGGAATATATATTTCACCTTAAAACAAAGAAAGAAATTGCTTTGATGTGAAGTAAAAGTATAATTTTTAACAAAGAAACAGTTTTATTTTTTTTACTACAACTTAATTTTTCATCTTTGAATACACTAAAGAAATCGCTGAAGTTCTGTTTAGGACTGACATTTTGTATATTTATAATAATACTGATAATAATGATAACGATAATAATTTTACTTTGTTCATGCCAATTATTAATCCATGTCTAGATTTATTTATTTAACTTATTTATTTAATCTTTATTTTTCCAGAAAAGTTCCATTGAGATTAAAAACCTCTTTTTCAAAGGAGTCCTGGCCAAGAGGCAGCAGAAGTTACAAGACAGTTATACAAGATATACATAATAAACATAAATTACATTTAAAAAAATACATAAAATGCATAGATATAATTAAAAACATTTACAATTTACAGATTAGATTAATCAAAAAGAAGTGGGCAGTGAAACTGTAGCGCCCAGAGAGCAGTTGTTGTCTATCGCGGTTTGTCCAGTAAGAATAAAGACTTACTACTAAGTCAACATGCCATTTTTTCTTGTAGGTTGGCTTGTGGGAGCCGTTGTAACGAAGACGGTGAAAAAACTTTGCGAGTCATTTTTTGAACAAAAGGACGGCGACATTATTGAACGTGAAAATACCTTTGAAGGAGATTGAAAACAACAAGATTCTCCCAGTGATCTAACATACAACACAACTGAAGACGTGACTCCCTTAATGGGGAACATTGTTAAACAGGAGACACAATTTAATGGATATGAAGAGACTGTTGCAAGAGGAGTTGATCATTTCATACAGGAATCTTGCAGTGAAATACTGGAAACTTCAGTCCAACAAGATTCGAGTTCAACCAAAAAAGACAGCGTTTTTTAGAACGAGAAAAATATTGTACATAAAGATGTGACATACAGTATGATTTTGACACTTCTGCCCAGTGTTCAACTGATTATACAAATGAATATATAAGGGATACAGAACCCATCAACACAGATGAACCTGTGGTCCAGGAGAGAGACATGAACGGACATGAAGATGTCATCATAGAACAAACAGATTCTCCCAGTTATCTAAATAATAATACATCAATGGAAAGTGTGACTGAAGTCACAGGTAACGCTGGGGAACAGGAGCGGGCCATCAGTGGACATGAAGAAACCGTTGCACTCACAGTAGACACTCGTGTCCAAGTTTCTGTTGATTACACAAATGAAGCATCAACCTCACCAGACAGCCTTCTGGAAGCAGCCAACCTGACAGGAACGGCTGGTGAAGTGAGGAGCCAAGATGGTGGCCGTGAAAGCGCCGTTGAACTTTCTGACAGTAGAGATGCTGATTTCAGGCCAAGGAGCCCCAGACCAGATACCTCTGATGACGATGTGGCAGATGAAGAAATACAGGATAGAGAAGAAGAAGATGATGAAGAAGACGACAATGAAGACGAAGAGGAGGAATATAGGTCCAGGAATATAGGTCAGTAAGGTGCTACTTCTCTGATGGCAGCATAATACATTCCTTTCTGCAATTCGTTCGACATGACTTCGACACCGATGAAGAGGACCAACTCAGTTTTGGAGCGCTTCATCAGCAACATTTGTACTGAGAAGTATCATTTTAACAGCCTATTATATAAAAAGTGAATGTTCTCATGCTAAAACGTCTCCAACTGTCAAAAAATATGTTCAAAAATACCATCAGTGCACTTTACAAAGCAATACAGAATGGCTTATTTATTACAGTTTGCTATGTCTTGGGTGAACAGGTATAAGATTATGTCAACTGCGCTGGATGTTACAGCTGTCAGTCCACACAAAGCAAAACTGAAGGGCTGAGTTACTTTTGTACCATCCGTTCTCCACCTACGTTCTAACCTAGAACCTAGAGGATTCTGTCAACAAATTAGAGAGACGTCCATTTTGAGAAAAGATGCGGTACATGTGACTCTACATCAACAAGAAGATTCTTTTTTAATTGCCCTGACTTCATTGTTCTGTATTTTTGTCCACCAGACAACATGATGTTTTCACAGTATGAGTGGCCAGAAAAAAAGTTCAACCTTTCTGGAGAAAGTGGAACACAGAAATACATTTTCACCTCAGTCATGTGGCACAAAGTCTCACAAGTAGAATTCAAACACTTTTATTTATATCAGGATGTTAACGGAGAAAACGTCAAAACTGAGGATCTGGACATACTGTTGGAAGAAACAGTAGATGATATTGTAGATGTTTTTAAAAGTGGAGTAATTTACATACAGGGAGTGCAGAATTATTAGGCAAATGAGTATTTGACTACATCATCCTCTTTATGCATGCTGTCTTACTCCAAGCTGTATAGACCCAAAGCCTAATACCAATTAAGCATATCAGGTGATGTGCATCTCTGTAATGAGAGGGGGTGTGGTCTAATGACATCAACACCCTATATCAGGTTAATTAGGCAAACAGAATTATTAGGCAACTTAACAATAAATAAATATATACCATTTCAATTATTTATTTTTACCAGGGAAACCAATATAACAGCTCAACATTCACAAATATACATTTCTGACATTCAAAAACAAAACAAAAACAAATCAGTGACCAATATAGCCACCTTTCTTTGCAAGGACACTCAAAAGCTGCCATCCATGAATCCTGTTAGTGTTTTGATCTGTTCACCATCAACATTGCGTGCAGCAGCAACCACAGCCTCCCAGACACTGTTCAGAGAGGTGGACTGTTTTCCCTCCTTGTAAATCTCACATTTGATGAAGGACCACAGGTTCTCTATGGGGTTCAGATCAGGTGAACATGGAGGCCATGTCATTAGTTTTTCTTCTTTTAGACCCTTTCTTGCAGCCACGCTGTGGAGTACTTGGATGTGTGTGATGGAGCATTGTCCTGCATGAAAATCATGATTTTCTTGAAGGATGCAGACTTCTTCCTGTACCACTGCTTGAAGAAGGTGTCTTCCAGAAACTGGCAGTTGGACTGGGAGTTGAGCTTGACTCCATCCTCAACCCGAAAAGGCCCCACAAGCTCATCTTTGATGATACCAGCCCATACCAGTACCCCACCTCCACCTTGCTGGCGTCTGAGTGGGACTGGAGCTCTCTGGCCTTTAGCGATCCAGCCACGGGCCCATCCATCTGGCCCATCAAGACTCACTCTCATTTCATCAGTCCATAAAACCTTAGAAACATCAGTCTTGAGATATTTCTTGGCCCAGTCTTGATGTTTCAGCTTGTGTGTCTTGTTCAGTGGTGGGGGTTTTTTCAGCATTTCTCACCTTGGCCATGTCTCTGAGTATTGCTCACCTTGTGCTTTTGGGGACTCCAGTGATGTTGCAGCTCTGAAATATGGCAAAACTGCTGGCAAGTGGCATCTTGGAAGCTGCATGCTTGACTTTTCTCAGTTCATGGGCAGTTATTTTGTGCCTTGGTTTTTTTTCACACGTTTCTTGCGACCCTGTTGACTATTTTGAATGAAATGCTTGATTGTTCAATGATCACACTTCAGAAGCTTGGCAATTTTAAGAGTGCTGCATCCCTCTGCAAGATATCTCACTATTTTTGACTTTTTGGAGCCTGTCAAGTCCCTCTTCTGACCCGTTTTGCCTAAGGTAAGGAAGTTGCCTAATAATTATGTTTGCCTAATAAACCTGATATAGGGTGTTGATGTCATTAGACCACACCCCTTCTCATTACAGAGATGCACATCACCTGATATGCTTAATTGGTAGTAGACTTTCGGCCTATACAGCTTGGAGTAAGACAGCATGCATACAGAGGACTAAGTGGTCAAAATACTCATTTGCCTAATAATTCTGCACTCCCTGTATATTACAGGAAAAGAAAACCCATAGAACAACAAGCAGATTTTCCCAGTGATCTGAATGATGATGCAGCCAGTACTGGTGAAGTAAGAAAGTAAGATGACAGAGAAGAACAAGAAGACAAAAAAAGTAGAAGAAGACACACTGAACAAAGATTGCTACCTAATCGGCAGGTTTTCTGAAACATTTAACCACAGCTTGATGAATCTCTATCTGCTGTGCATTCTGCACGTTGTCAACATCGATGAGGATGATCTGTTTTGGAAAACTTCAATAGCAACACTTGTATTTAGAAGTATCATTTTAACAGCCTATATAAAAGATAAATGGTTCCCTCCAGCTGAAGCATTGCCAGTTGTGAGAGAAATATGTGCAAACATACCACCAACTTTCTTTAAAAAGCAGAGAATGTATCGTTTTTTACAGTACGCCATGCATTGGGTGAACAAATATGATATAATGTCATCTTCACTGCATTGTACAGCTTTGACAAAATGTGACAACTGTCTGTCCACAAAACACAAATCTATACAGCTGGGTTACTTCTGTACCGTCCCACCGCCATATATTTATTTGATGAAGATGGAACAAAATTATATCAACAAATTAAAAAGTTAAGTCCAGTTTGGAAAAAGATGCAAGACTTGTAACTTAAATTAAGAAGAAAAGTTTTTTTTTAATTCTCCCGATTTCATTCTTCTGTATTTGCCTCAGCAAGCTCTACATACGTCCAGGGGTTTCAGTCTTCCCACAATAAGTGGAAAACAGAGATACAAATCCTACTCATACATCACCAACAACTCAAAATCATGTTTGAACTTGTCTGTAGCTTAAAGGGATATTGTGTAAGTTCTCCTGTGTTTTATTCACAAAAACTGATTATTTGGTTCAAAAGTGTTTTTTCATTAATCAGTAATCACTCCCACCAACAAACTGAAGTGCTCCTCTAAGTTCTAAATTTGCCGTTCGTATCATTCATTTACACATCGAGCGGGTCGGCTCGGTGAAGGCTGCCATGTCGTATCGCCATGTTTTTGCGTTCGGGAGAAGCGTGACAGTAGGAAAACACAGAAACTCACCGGACACACCGGAGTTTTCAGCTCAGTTCGAGGTAATGCCTTTGAAAAGTCACGGCGCTGCAGTGGGGAGAAACCAGCGTCTCACTGATGCTGGGTTCACGTGCAGTCGGGCAGACGGCCGTTGGTAACAAACCAGATGTCATTTTAATCAATGAAGCCGAGCGAAAGACGGTAAAACATGGGTCAGGGAAAACAATACGACATCGCCATGACAACCAAACAGATTTGGACTGATGTCACTGTAACTGACGGACCACATCTTCACATAGAGGCCGGTGATAACTCTACATGCAGCGGATGTCGTCGGTCTGCCCGGTTTCACGCGAACGCAGCATGAAAAGTATGAGGGAGCTGCTCCCGATTACACAGTGTCCCTTTAAGATGTTGATGGAATAAGATCGACAGCTACAGCACAGACCAGGTGTGTAATAAATCCAGGTATTACAAGTCAATATGAGGAAATTCGTATCTATGAAAGGGTCATAAAATAGGTTATAAAAGGGCAACAGCGGAGATGAACAGGAGAGAGGTATGCATGGACATTAAAATGTCATTGTAAAACAAGTAGATTCTCCTAATCAAATCAGGGTAGTTCAACCCGGGGTTTTACACGTGCGCCACAGGAATAAAAAGCCAGCATCAACAGAGCTCCGATTCGACAAGTCACTATGACAACGTGGACGTGAGGGCGGGGATGCGGTCGTCATTGAATGGAGCTGGAACTTCTAAAGACTCATACGGCAAATTTGAACAGCTGCTGCAAAACAAAGAGAGACGGCGTGGAGAAGATTTAGGTTTAAAGGTGTCATCACTCTCACCATTCCTCTTCACTCTGTACACCTCAGATTTCCAGTACAACTCTGATCCTGTCATCTGCAGAAATACTCTGATGACTCTGCAGTTGTGGGGTGTATCAGTGATGGACAAGAAGCCGAGTACAGGGAACTGGTCAACCAGTTTGTGAAATGGTAACAATCAGCTTATCTTAAATACCAGCAAGACTAAAGAGATGATAGTCCAGTCTACATCCTGGAAGAGGAGGTGGAGGTGGTGGAGAACCACAAGAGTTCAGCCGGACAACAGACTAGACTGTTGTCCAATAACTGATGTCACAGGGTTAAACTGTTTAATGGTAGCGTGACGGTCCAGCATCTTGTCAGGATGATTCCAGGTGATATTACAGGTCAGTGTGTGTTTGGTTGAATGGTTCAGATCCAGCTCTGTACTGCCACCCCAGCCTTTTTATTTATTTAAATTAGGTGCAATCCCGGGGGGGGGGGGCGCTCTTGTCGGCAACATTAAGATGAAATATAATCGCGTTGCCCAAATGCCATTAATAAAATGCTCTGAAGGGAAAGCAGGACAAAGTGTGGCAATTTGGGGAAAAAAAAAAAAAGTCCAACGTGGAATTGAACCCTGGATTATCAAGTGTCAGCCGTGCACTCTATCCATATAGGCAAGGCAAATTTATTTAGCACATTTTATGTACAGAACAGTTCAAAAAGCTTTACACAAAACATTAAAAGCATGACAGTGGGGTGCAAGAGAAGAACAAAAAACTTTAAGATGAAGCATGATTTTTTTAAACTTTTGAGTAAAATCTATGTAAATGCAGCTGAGAACAGGTGGGTCTTTAACCTGGATTTAAATAAACTGTTTCAGCTGATCTGAGGCTTTCTGGGAGTTTGTTCCAGACATGTGGAGCATAGAAGCTGAACGCAGCTTCTCCAGGTCTGGTTCTGACTCTGGGAACTGATAAAAGACCGGATCCAGATGACCTGAGGGGCAGTAGGGATGGGCAATACCGGAATTTTTCATGTTGATATGATACCAGTAGTTAATGGGGGATATACCTGAAAATATAAAAATTATTTTTTTTTTCTTTCCATCCCCCCCCCCCCATTCCTTTGCCATTTTCTCACTCGACCAACCCACCCGCACCCTACTCAGAGGGCTAAAAAACCACATAATTTTACCCATCCCCTCTCCCAACACATCCTCCCGCACTCCTTTCTCTTCTCTTATTTTCCCCTCCCTCTCTCCACCCCCCCCATTCCCCCCCCCGTTTCCCCTACCTAACACCTATTCCTCCCCTCCCTTCCTTACTTTTCACTTTTTCAGCGATACTGATGTTGATATTTTTTGTCCTTAAAAGAAAATGATAAGACACACATGTACATTTTGCATTAATATCTTGAATGCAAGGGCAATATTAGATATAAGTAAAACCTGAGAACAGAAGTTCTGGAAAGAAAGGCTTTTAAAACAATAATAAATTATAGTGATGATAAAGTTAAACAAAAATAGATTAAAAACATTTTTCAATGATCAAATAACATAATATATACTAACTAAAATAATCAAATTTATTAAGTGGAAAATGTTAAAATAGAAAATGTAATAGTAATATTACAAATTTACCAAAAATAATGTACAATAATCTGCATTTAACCACTGAAAGACAACAAAACATCATCATCATCACTAACAGTAGCAGCATCATCATGACATCTGATAGGCTACCACCCTCATGTGATACGGAAGCTAGAATCTGGCTGCTTTCATCATTTCATTGCCTAAAACTCTCAGAAGTAGAAACAAATTGCATGTTTTGTATCTGTACCGTGGTATCACGATACTCAAAAAAGTATCGATTCCGATATTTTGTCTGGCTGTTATCAAAGTATCTACTCCAAGGTATTGTTATGCCCATCCCTAACTAGCAGCCAGTGTAAAGACCTCAGAACTGGACTGATGTGGTCCACTTTTCTGGTCTTAGTGAGAACTCGGGCAGCAGAGTTCTGAATGAGCTGCAGCCGTTTAACTGATTTTTCAGGTAGACCAGTAAAGACGCTGTTACAGTAGTCAAGCCGACTGAAGATGAATGCATGGACTAGTTTTTGATTTGGTGTGTTTGGTTTGCTCAACTTAAATCATTCACTTCTCACTCTCTCCCTGTCATTGCAGGTGTTCCCCAGGGTTCAGTCCTGGGGCCTCTGTTATTCATCATCTACATACTTCCCCTTGGTCTTATCTTCTGGAAACACCATATCAACTTTCACTGCTACTGTAAGCAGATGACACCCAGCTCTACCTCTCCCTCTAAACCAGATTCCACCCTCCCATCCCCCCTCCCCCCCCCCCCCTCTGGACTGTCTCAATGAAATAAAATCCCGGTTCACATTCAACTTTCTGATATTAAACAGTGAAAACACTGAGATGTTTCTCATAGGTACCAAAGCCATCTTGGCCAAGTCTCACAGTTTCACTGCTTCCATTGATAACACTGACATTTCTCCCTCCCCTCAGGTCAAGAGTCTTGGTGTCAGGCCTAGCCTTAACCAATCTGGTGCCCCAGGCAAGATTTTAGGTGGGGCCCCTTTGCATCGCAGTACTTGCACTGCTAGTGTACATATACTCACAAGAAACCTATTAGCTTTGTCTTTGACATTCTTTTATTTAAATAAAACAATCTGCACATTCAAAAGTTAGTTAGTTCAGTTCATTCATTCAGTTGTCTATTATTTCTGCCAAGCACTCGTCACTTTTTTCTAATTGTGAAACTGCTGCACTTATGGCTGGATCCTCAGTATATCCTCTGTCCAGCGCACTGACAGATCCTATATGTAAATATGTGTATGTGTGTGGATTGTTTTCGTTCTTGCTGTATCAATGTCTGCAAACAGAATTATTTGGATAAATAAAGTTGTCGGAATCTGAAAATACTTTTTAAAAAAAATAATCAAAGAAACAAATACAAAAAATTAACTCGCTTGATGCTGCTGCATCACTGCTGGGTTGTGGTGCTGAGGTGGAGGCGACAGCAGGATTTGCAAGGGTGGGACTGATAAACCTCAGCAGTGCATCTGAAGCAGCCTTTAAGGACAACCTGGGCTTAGCCCGGAGTCGCGCCAGGTGTAAATTTGAAAAAATTAGACAAGCTTTTCTCCTGACTTTCGTAACAAAAATGTCTTTTAGAAGACAATAATAGACATAATAGAGTGGATAAATTGTCATTTTAATTAAAAAATTAATCAACCACAAAATCAACAATGAAATGTTGACTATTATGTTGCTAAAACATGTTCGCTGCACTTGTGCATAACAGTTCATACAGTATTCACCTTTTGTCTTCTCTTTGATTCATCACTGACCCTCCTCATCATCACGTTCTCTTCTCTCCTGCTCTTATCTCATTATTTGCTCTTCTTTTTTGTCCTAATTTGTTCTCCTCTCTCCTATTTTTTCTCTTCTCCTCATCACTTGTTCTCCTTTTCTCCTACTCATTTGTTCTCATTTTCTCCTCATTTCTTCATTTATGGATCACGGCGAGCATCCGGGAATTTTCGCCAAATTTGTCCCATCCAGTTTGGTAGAAGGTGAAAACATGGCTTCGTTGCATAGGAGAGCCATTTGATTACCTGCTTCATTACTCGTCAATCTTTGTTTATTCTACTTTGGAAATACCGAGAAGTCCCGCTGTGTATGGCTGCCATAAACATATCTATCACACGGACAAGAGAAGATGTTTGTTCCAGTTCCCAAAACAACAGAAAAATTCCTGAACAACATGCTAAGTGGTTAGCTGCTATCAAGCCCATAAATGCTGACAGTTCATGCTGGAAACCATGGAAACATCTAACAAAATGTTTGGATCACTTTGTGACTGATAAAAAAAGCATATATTGTGGTCTCACTTTTTAAACCCTGTAGTTGTTTTTGTACAGATGATAGAAAACACCATGAAATCAGTGGATGTAAAGAATCACAGCGCCGCCCGCTGTTCCCGTCTCCTCAGGATGGACTGTTAAAGATCACGTTCATCCAGATGACTTCCATCAATGTTCCCACAAAAGAATAAAAGCAGAAAAAGTGGCAGAAAAGCATTTGCAGCGTTATAAACATGCACAGTCATAACCAGTAAAATACCGATGAGTCTAGCTGCCGGTAATTTATAGCTTTATCAGTGAGAGTAAACTCCTGAGAAGGACATCAAAGAAATACCACCATTTCTTAAAAATCCGGGGAAAATTAATATTCTATAAAAAATAAATGGCTTGAACACGGGGCTTACCTGATGAAACCAAATACATCATGAGGTCAGGAAACTGATCATCAGGCTGTTATGTACAGGTAGGTTCGTCTAACCAGGCTGTAGCAGCAGAAGATGGCATCACTTAGTCCAACAGATACTAGTTTAGCTTCGTATCTTCTTCCGGCGTCGGTAGTGAGACTTTCAATATAACTGGACGTCATTTCAACTTTATTTCAAAGACAGACAGGCGGAGAAAAATGATTAAAAAGGGTGTAAAAACAGTTTTTGAGGCTCATAGTCCATCAGACACCGCTAAAATGTGAAGCATGTTTTCACCGCTACCAGCTTGGTGGTCATGTGAATTCCGGGTTGTGACGTAAGCTCGCGCTGATCCATAGGTTTCACAAATCAGAAACTGTGCTTTAATTAATCTACAGTCCCTAAAGAACATCTGAGTCCAGGTTTGAAAAGTGTAAGTGTTGTAGTTTTTACACAGGACCTCGTTAAATGTTGTCAGTTGAAAATTATTTGAGTGGAATTGCCCTTTAAGCCAAAATGGAAACAGAAGCTAGGAAGGAGTTGCTGCTAACTTCAGCCTCGTTTTTATGTTGGAGGATTTCATGTTTGACTTTTCATATTGTTTTTAACGAGAGAAAAGAGTCAACACTGATGTCTTACCTTTTACTTTCCTGCTGAAAAGCTGAGGATGTAACTGCTGCTTTCTCTCATATTTTCTTCCATATCTCTCTCATCATGCTGATACTTTAATCTGACTGCTGCTCTCCCACACACACACCACAAACTACTTACTCTCACACAAACGGCAACTCCACACATTCACCACCCACCGCACCCCACCCCATCTTTTTCGGACAAACCCCAGCCACCAACCCCAACCCCCACCCACCCACACCCCCCAACACCATGAAACAGCCCTTTGTCGGCCATGTTGTTTATGCATGTGCTTGAGCATCAAACCTGAGGCCACACAAGACTACGAAAAATCAATCTCATGCCTTATACATCAATAATGAAAAGTTTAAGTGGAATCGATTCCAAATTGATTAAATGGAGTATTTTCCCCAGCACTAATGTTATGTATGAGACAACAATGTTGGAGAATGTATTGATTTGACGCTGTGATCTGTGATCGACAATATCAGGATCAGCAAATACTGCTTTTGGTGATCGGCGATCGGCCCCCAGAATCCTGATCGGTGCGTCTCTATTTCAGATCCGGCCTTGGAAGGACGTAGCACTTAGATCTGGACACAGCCACAGACTGGTCGTATGGTCGTGTTTTTCTTTGCGAGATAACATTTGTTGTAATTTACTGATATGTAAATAAATTGAATTAAATTGATGAGCTGGAATTTGGTTGCGCTGTTATGTAAATAACTTCAGTCTTAGAGTCATTTTCAAACCCACATCCAGCTGTAATTGCACCAAGAAGCGTTTTATGAATAGCATTTGACAGCAGATGTGACTGTCCTCCATCTTTGTGCAGCCTTCCTCTGACACCAGCTGTACGCTTTTGTGGGCGTTTCCATGGAGATGATGTTGAAGTTTGGAAACAGGTCTCAGATTATTGAGTTTCTGTGTGTACAGATGTTTTCGTGCTCCGCTCTGGTGCTACTGTACCACCTCCAAGATAACTGATTTCCCTTCAGTTTCCATGCAGGCCTTGTTTCAAAGTAAGTTTATGTCTGATGTGGGAGAACATTTCCCTGCAAGCATGGTGAAGAAGAGTGAGGAGATGGCAAGGCATGGAAATGAGCTCAACTTCTTCTACCTGTAATTTTGACTCTTTTGGCCCTCATTTTGTAGAAACAGGCACCTGCATAATAATGACGCGGTAATCTGTGGTTCAAGATTTCCAGAAAACCTTCGACACCTAGACAGCAACACACACAGAACTACAGAACAGACCATCAGAAGGTCTGACCAGACCAGGGTGGGATTTGTGACTAAAAACAGGGGGGGGGTGGAGGGGAATTCTGAAAAACATTTTCATTCAGAAAAATGACATGACAGCGGCCAACAGTGGCCCCGGTTACATAATGTCTTTCTAAAATTTGGAATTAATTACTTCAAATTAAATTATTCTCCTTTGTGTTTACATGGAAATAATGATTCTGAATTACATTTTACATGTAAAATGTGTTTATCTAATTCTGCCGTGGATCTGGGGCTTGAGAAGGATTCTGATTGGACAGGGGGTGGTATTTACATGATGTATTTACGTCCATTTACATCTACCTGTTACGCCGGTTCTTGCTCCTTTTCGTTTCAACTATGACATGAAAACCACATAATAGAGTTTTTCCCTGTTTTTTTATTCAAGTTTTTGTAGCAGCAGCTCGACACTAACATATTACTTCATTTCCACTTCATTTCGCTGGCACGAGTCCAACGCTTGTTTCACGTGCCATTTGACAAGGGCCATTACAACAGGACAAGGAGACGAGCATGGTCAAAACGACACAAATTAACTTAGATTGGAATAAAAGGTTACATGAAAGAGGAATTATTTAATTCAGAATTAAAAAGAGGAATAAACCAACCTCTTCATTCTGAATTAAGTGTTATTCAGAATTATCATTTTCACTCGGAATTAGGGGTTTACATGGTCTCTATGAAATCAGAATGAACTTTTAGCTAGAATTAAAGGGGAATTAAAACTTTCATGTTAACGTGATGAGTGTAACAGGTTATGAAAATAGTTTCATATCAGGTAGCCTGCATGTTTGCTGCCACCTCACTGCAGAAACTCAAATCTTAGCAAGTATATTTTTCTCATTTCTAGACAAAATATCTCATCAAACTCAAAATAAGACAAAATTACTCATAGAGAAACATTTTAGTGGGATGTAAGATCTTGTTTTAAGGGAATGCATCTTATTTCAAGAAATCTTATCAAGAAAATTTTGCTTTTCCCACTGCATCTTCACAAACCGGCCACGGCCAGGTGCTCCTCGCAAGATTTCAGTCAGAAGAGTCAGAACAAAAATCAGAAAGGTTCTCCAACAGCCCAGGACCACTCGTGGAGAGCTTCAGAAAGACCTGGAATCAGCAGGTACAGTTGTTTCAGAGAGAACAACAAGTAATGCACTCAACCTCCATGGCCTTCATGCACGCACACCACACAAGACTCCATTTCTGAAGAAAAAGCAGGTTGATGCTGGTTTGAAGTTTGCAACACAACATCTGGACAAACCCATGACATTCTGGAAAACACAGTCTGGCCCCGTCAGATGAGACCAGAACTGAACTCTTCAGATGTCATAAGACACAACATGTTTTGAGGAGAAATGCCACCGCACTTGACCCCAAAACACCATAGCAACAGTGAGGTTTGGAGGTGGAACATCATGGTGGGGGCTGTTTTTCAGCATGTGGTACTGGCAGACTTCATATCATTGAAGGAAGAATGAATGGAGAAACGTAGAGAGACATTCTGGACCAGAATCTGCTGCATCTGCAGCTGCTGAAGATGAAAAGAGGCTGGATCTTTCAGCAAGACGACCATCCCACCACACAGCCAAGAAACACTCACCTGCTTTAAGAAAACAAAAATAAAGCTGCTAGAACGGCCCAGTCAATTCAATCCAATTTAAAATCTTTGGAAATAACTGAAGATCCGAGTTCACAGAAGAGACCCAGAACCTTGAAGATTTGAAGGCAGTTTGTGTGGAAGAATGGACCAAAATCACACCTGAGCAACGTATTCCACTGGTTTCTCCATACAGGAGGCGTCTGGAGGCTCGAATCACCAACAAAGTGTGGCAAGATACGCTACAGAGGGCCTGGGCGGGATTTGATCCCCAGACTCCCGGGTGAAAGTCATGCTCCCAGACCATTCAGTCAAAGGGACATCCCTGGGGCCAAGTAGCCAGGGCGCACGATCAGTCGGAGGCATAGACAGGACCGTCAACTGCCACAAAAGCTTTTTGCACTAAGTATTAAATAAATTTCAGTAAGTGTATTCAATACTTGTTCTCTGTCATTTCACTATATTACACATAACTTAATTAAAGGGGAGCAGAAGTTTTCATTTACGGGCCCCTTTAAAATTACCATAATTATTATCACTTACACAGATTCTATCCATTTATTCCCTTCCTTCATTTTCTTATGTGTTATTGATTGTAGTCTATTGAATTGATACCTCCCCTTGCCTTCAATATAACATTCCCCTCCACCCCAAAGCGAATCAAAACAATTAAGCTTGTATATGTATTTTCAAACTTTTATAATCAAGCATATTCATAAAATAAATAAATATATCCCACATTTTTAATTTATTTTTCATCATATATGATCTACTCTCTTCCCACCCTCCTCCTTTCCATGTATCCCGGTTCATAGAGACATGGTGACATTTAGTTTGATGAAAAAATTCAAAATCAATTTCCAAATCCCTCCTCTTCCCCTTCCTTTCCGGTCGCCCCATTTTTAATTTTTTTTTTTTTTAATTCATTTCCTCCCTTCCCCGCACACCACACCACCCCCCTCCCCCTCCCAAAACGAAATTAAATTTTTTTTTTTTTCCCCACCACAAAAATAAAAGAAACGAATTCAGGTTTATTTTTTTTTTTTTATTTTTTTTTTAACCCCTTTTTTCCCAGATTTGTGAAATTCAAAAATATTTCCCCCATTTTTTTGGGGAGAAATTTTTTTTTTATTAGCCAGATTCTCCTATTTCTTCCCCCTTTTCCTTTTTGACCCCCCTGGAACTAAAAAATGGAATTAAAATTTTTAAAACCCTCTTCAGTGATAAGTAGCATTCTGCTCCCTTTACAATAGGCCCTATTTCAAAAATCCTAACTTCCCCTTTAAGGGACATAAATGTCAGGATTTCTTTGTATGTGTGCATTACTTGGGTTGTTGCCAACGTCTGGTGAAAATTTTATGTCAATAGTTCTACTAGAAATATATTTTCTGACAAAAATGTGGACGTGTGCAATACTTTTTTCCCACCGCTGTACAGTATATGGGGCACACTGCCAAAGAGAGGGACAACATGGCGGCCTCATTCTCTTCAGATAGCACCTAGCACGCCCTCTTTCAGGTTGGTCAAGTATGCTAGCTTTCTGGAATATTACTCAGTCAGACCAGAAGCGGGGATAAAACCCAACCCAACCCAAATCGCACCTTAGACTAGACCACAAAAGCACCATCTGCAGCACTTGCTCTGAGGTCAACACAATTATATTTAGAGTATCCTCCTGTAATGTCACTTCCACAAGCTGTAACTGTTGTCTAACTGCAGCTGAATGGTTTATTCAGCAGTGCATGCACCAGTGATCTGATCACCATATCCATTAAGAGCAGTAGCAGGAGTCAGGGGGGGCTGATCAGGCAGCTACTCACAAGAGGTCCAAAGAAGAACAAATATTCAGTGTCGTACTAACACTGGTTTGTCTGCTGACAGAAAATCCTGTGGTTGTCCCGATTGTTCAGGCGGCCTACAATCACATCTCTAACTAGAAAAGCACTGGAAGAGCTCAGACCTCCGCCAAGCAGCTCATGTCCCCCTCATATTGTGACTTACAACAAAAACTTTTCTCCTGCATTCATTTAATCTAAATAATTGAATTCATTGACCATGAAAACGTATTAACAGCATCTGGAATCATGCTTGTATCACTATTACTTCAATAATTATTTCCAAAAATCCATATTTCCATAATGGCGGTTTTCTTTTGGATCTAGCTTCGTTGCTATTGAAGATGCTCCCAATTCAGCAGAGTCTTGGCTAGTTTGGTGTTGGTTGTATGTCTGTATCTTCATTTGTTACCTTTCAGTATTGAAAATTTCAACAACTTCTTTATTTTTGTGAGTTCTGGACCATAAAATCCTGAATTTTCTCCGGATCCGGATCAACTTTCGAAATATTACAGAACTAATTGAGATCCTTTCTTGTAATTTTTTTTTTTACCAAACACTCGGGCCATTTGTATGGAGTTAAATGCAAAAATTTCAAAATTTGTCCGATCTCACAAAGATAAGGAATCCTTCAAAAAAGTTTCAGGGGTCAAAATATAGACTTACAGCCACTTCTCGATTCACAAAATCACTGATGCGTCTTTAAAACAAACATTTAATTTGTTTATTTATTTTTATTTAGTGATAAATATAAATAATTCATGTTGCAACTAAAAGAGATCATGAATGAAAAAGAGCAGAAAGAAGTACAAACTTATATCTGCCACTTATTCACATAAAAGAAAGACACGATTACAGATGTGCTTTAAATACACTCAAGAAAACCACACAAAATATAAACAAACAAACAAAAATACACAACAAAACATCGGCTTGTACAGCACCATATTGCTTCATCATATTCATTTTCAAAGAAGAGCCAACTCCTGTTGGGGAGAGCCGATCTTCAGCTCAGCAGGCAGGAGGCGGGACGTCGCTTTGAAGGATACGCCATGCAGCCAGTCACATGCGAGGAGGACATGGCTCAGGTAAAAGATGGAAGGAGGGCAGATGCCCCGACAGTCAGACTGGGTAGCAGGATTTATTGCATTGATTGGCTTTATTTTGGTAAATTTAAACATCACAATACCAGAAACAAAATAAAGCGTTATTTCACAAACCAATAATTAACCAAAAAAGGTATCGGCTGAAGCCAAGGCTCATACTTCCCTATTCACTGACTCAGCAGTCGACAAAACAAAGAAATACCTTCTGCCCATTTACAGAGATACATACATACAGTACACACTTCTACAGATTCACAGAACATATTCTCATGGTTACACAATATACCTAAATAACAGAATAATCTTTTATTATTTTCCATTTTAAGGCTCTTTTAAAGTGCCTTAAAAAGTGAAATGAGATATAAAAGCATGAAAAGTGAAGATGAAAGCTGAAAAAGGACAAATAACCTGCATCTTGCTGCATGTCAGTGATGGGGAATTAAAACTGAGTGCAGATTCTGTTAATTTATCAGAAGTGTCGTGAATTCTTGCTTTAATCATTTGATCTGTTTGTTCTGGTTTTGTGTTCAGTTGTTTATTTAAATGGTTGATTTTAGTGACACACAATATAACGTAGGTAGTACAAGCAATACCCATAACCGATTTTTTTTCTGCTTCTGATGGCCCGTACAGATACAGATACAGATACTAATATTAAAGCTGAAAATGATGTAATATTTATTCCTTGTGCAGAATCAGAAAAAAATCCTCCTGCTGCAGATCCAGTAGTCGGAAACATCATGATGTTGCACCTTGGGATTCAGATGACTTCATTTATCCTCAGTTCCATTTGCAGACATGAGTCGCAGCCAGCAAAGCTTTCACACATATTTCACATAAAATGAAATGAAATGAAAAATACTTTATGTATCCCAGGAGGGAAATTCAAAGTTGTAATAGACAGTCTGTCTTCTTCTTCTTTTTCAAACAATATAAAATATATATTACATAACAATAATAGGTATAAAAAACTAACAGTGCAACAATAATGGTAATATAAAATATTGATAATTATAAACAATCGGGATGAAACAGGGTAAAAATCACAGGATCTGGGCATCAGTTACGCACTTTACCAATAACATAAAACCAAAAGAGAGTGACTAAAGACTGTTAATAAATTTGGTAGATAAGAACAGGTCAAACACATTTCACTGCCACTAGCCTTTAAAAGACTGATGGCAAAAGGAATAAAAGAATAGGTGCATCTACTGTTCCCATGCAACATGGATTCAAAAAGACAAACAAACAAACAAATAAAACGGCATTCTGCAGGTTTGCCACCAAACAATGCCTGTTATTTATTGGTTAATCATACCGGCTGATATCATATTGGTATCAGGCCAAAATTGATATGAAATTTTAAAGCCAATGTCAGCTGATATCTGGCCGATATTATTGTGCATCTCCAATTGATTTAAATGTTAAGCAGTAACAAAATTGATTATATTAAAAAAAAAAAAACTATGAAAATTTCTGTCCACCAGACAAAAAATTTACAGTTGCTGTTACGTTTAAGCTCAGAACGATAGGAATTGAAGAGCCGTCTGGGAGGGTCAGAACGAAGTCACTGAAAAGAGACAGATCTGCCATCACCGGCATGAATGAAGCTAATGACATTTCTACATAACTGTTTAATGACAGACGATGCGGTCACTGACTTTATCATGTGTGGTATCGTTCACGAGCAGCTGCATGAGGAACCAAAACTGAATAAAGACCTAAAAGAAAAGAAAAAATGTGCTGATTTGACGATGCAAACGGATAGGCCGGCATATTATTGGCAACTACTTTGGTTTTCATGTAAAGTATAATCCTGATGGTAAGCTGTAGTGGACAAAAAGCACATGGGTTAAAAAAACGCATAAAGATGTATTTTTATACAAAAAAAATATTTTGCTGTATATATATATATATATATATATATATATATATATGTATACACATTATATATATATATATATATACGTATATACATATGTGTATATATATTATATATGTATATATACATATGTGTGTGTATACACTCAAAATTATTCATACCTTCCAATTAAAGAAAATTCTAAATTCATTGTAGGGCTGGATAATTATGGAAAAAATGATTATCACGATTATTTTGACTGATATTGAAATCACAATTAATATACATGATTATTAATAAAAAAAATTTAAAAAGTGATGTGAAGTGAACCACCAAAACTCAAATATAATAATAATAAAATAAAAACATATCCCGAAATAAATTAGATACAAGGAAAGAGTAAAATAAGAATAATATATTAAAATAATAATAGCAATAAAAATGAAAACCCAGTCTACATACATCCCTGTTCTATACTCCCTGCAGTTTTGCTTCCTGTAACTCCACCAGTCTGTTCACCTTCGATTAAATGTTTTTCTTTAATTACAATGTTTTCATGGTTACAAGGTTTAATTGAAATCACGATCAAAATTTGATTATTTTTCCAGCTCTAATTCATTGTTTAAATCACAACAAACTTGAATAAAGTTTATACATATATATATATATATATATATATATATATATATATATATATATATATATGTATATAGGTTGTGCATGAAAGTTTACATCCCCTCCCTATAAAAAAAGAAAAACCTAAATATCCAAATATTAAATCAAATAACCACAAACTATAAATAGTATATATACAAAAAAATTGAAATTCACTAAATTATAAAATATATAAATATAGTAAACCAAAATATTGATTTGAATTTTGGTTTTTAAAAATATATATATATAAAGAGAAACAAACAAGTCAGTCTCAGACAAATTAGAGCACCTATGCTCATGAGATGTGGACCAACATACCTGTCACCAGGTGCAGACGTCTGATTGGACGTTACAGAAAACACCGGATTGCAGTGATTGTGTGAAAGTGTTGCTCAACAAAAATTTATATCTAGAGCCCCATATATATGTTTATTTATTTATTTTTATTTTTATATTTATTTATATATATATATATATATATATATATATATATATATATATATATATATATATATATATATATATATATATATATATATATATATATATATATATATATCTATGTGTCTGTATATATCGATATATATATTTATTTTTATTTTTATTTATTTATATATATATATGACATATATATATTATATGAACATATACATGTAAATATTCAGGTCATTTCCATCTTCAGTTCCGTCTGCAGGTTGATGTCAGCAACATAATAACACGAATAATAAAAAAATAATAATAAAAATACGAATTCCCCGGAAAAAAGATCTTCTTTCATTTCATAAGATAATAAAATCAATAAAAACAACAGTAACAACAAGCAGAGCAGTTAGCCTGCATGAGCCTTAGCAGGAGGAGTCATTACAGAGAGAGAAATGTGTCCTTAAAAACACAACAGGACAGAAAATACAAAAGAAAAGCAAAAACAATAGAAAGTATAGTGGATCACGTAACATGCAGGCCAAGGGGTCAGGGGACTGTACGTAGTTCATATTTCACTCGTGTTCAAAGCTAAAATTATAATAGAAAAGGGCTGATTAAAGTGCAGAGTGCTGAAGTGTTATAGTGTTACATGTGTAATTATTCTGCAGGCAGCCCGACTGCACCGTCAGTATAAAGTACTGTTTTACATGCACAATACTCAATACATACTGCAGTAATTAAATACCAGCAATGGTAATTACTGTATAGGATACTGGAAGTACCCACTTTTATAAACTGCCTTGCACGTAGCCCCAACACCTAAAAAGTAGATTATTATCAGATATAGTGATAATATTGATGGGTAAGAAGGAATAGTTGTGATAATAAACGCTGTAATGTTTTTGTTCACAGTAGAAATTGTGGATGGTACCACAACAGTTAGCTAACATTAAACAAATCATGTTTATTTCATGAGGGAAAGCGCTCATGACACGGTTGTGGCAACAGTGTTTTCTTCTAGTTGCCGAGCTTTTTTTCCATTATTGGAAGAGGTCAAAGTTCAGGAGTTCAGATCTGCACGACCTCTTTTGATCTGCTCTCTCTTTTTTTTTTCTTTTTAAATGCTTTTATGCTTTGATATGTTCACTTTTTGATACTTTCTTTTCTTCTGATGTAAAGCACTTGAATTCCCATGCACATGAAATGTGCTAAATAATCTACTAAGAATAAAATGATAGTGTGGAAAAATCAGGTGGAGCTCCGCATATGGAGCCATGTGGACCAGGGATCAACCGATACAGATTTTTTTTAGGGCCGATACTGATACCAATATTTTCTCATCAGCTGATACAACCAATGGCTGATACAACCTGACGATATTTGGGGTCAATACTGCATTTGGCTCCCATATTAATATAATGAAGGAAACAATGAAAAGTGATTTTAGAACTCTTTTAATAAAAACAAAGCACTCAAATAAATATATAAAAAAGAAACAGTGCACTTGTAAACATTAAACTTGTAATATATATAAGGATTAAACAACGAGGAGCCGTGCATTATACAGTTTTAATGCACAACTCAGGTCTAGAACACCATGACATGCAGCGGAGTGCATTACAATTCAGATGTCCAAAAAGTGCAAATGTCCAAGCTGCACATTTTGCAATTTTTTCTCAGTAGTCATTTTCCATATAAACCCAGGCATCTACGTAATGACTGGTTATTCTATACCACGGCTGTCCAAATTCTTTACATTGGAGGGCCAAAAATGACTTGAAGCGGACAGTCACGGGCCAAAACTAAAAAATCAGTGTTGCAGTGTATGAAATTCAATAGGACTGGGAACGAAAATCGATACACTAAAATATGGCGATATTTTCATATGTAGATTTAAAAACGCGATTTTGATCAATTTTACCAACGAAACCTCGCAAGATTTTGTTGATGAAATCTTGTAAGGTTTTCATTAGAAAAATAGATACCAAGTTTTTCAATATCGATATCGCCCGCTGTAGTCGTAACAACGCCAACCCCTCGTAGTCTCGGGCCAGTCTCCTCCGGTGCCGCCTCTCTTTTATTTGACACACTATGAACCGCTCCATGCCTCTCTGCCTTACACACTCAAAAATAGAGGTACGACACAGGAACATTTCTGTACCTGTAGGTGCATTTTTTACAAATGTTCTCTCAAAAGTACAATATTGGTCTTTCCGAGGCCAGAAGTACCTATATACTATGAAAAAGGTTCCAAAGTAATATGAAGTACGCATTTGTACCATTTTAACCCTAAGGGTACCTGCAGCATTGAAAAGTGTGCATAGCTTGTACAATAACTATAAATAGCTGTACTTCTAGAAAGTAGTATAATTATAGTTATTGTATACTATATTATATATCATTATATATTAATTATATATGTGTTTGGCCAAATATTTATATAATAATTATTCATTTATTATTAGCATCTTTGATTGTTGTCATAATCTCTATTTTATTGACTTTTATTCATCATTTTTCATTGGTTTAATTGTACTTTATTAACTCATACAGCTTGATAAGGTACAGAAATGGACCAGGACCGAAGGTGCAGAAATGTCTTTCACAAGGAACACCCCCAGCAAAAAGCTTTGTACCCTTTTAAGTACAAATTGGTACCTCTATTTTTGAGTGTGTACCAGCCGGTCATACTGCACCGCTTGCCGAGCCATGTGCATTTGCAGTACAAACAGAAACGCCGTTGCCAAAACCACCAGCTTAAAATGATGCTCCATGTTTACAGGACTGTTGTTGAGGGACGGATTCCCGCTCCTACTTTGTTTAATCAACGAGCGACCCTTTCAACCACGTAATGCTGCTCAGAAAGTTCGGAGCGCATCATAAATCACAGTGAAAGCCAAACCGAAACGAATGATGTAACAATGTTGCAACTTTCAGCTCACCAATCGGACCGAGTCCGCTTGGTCAGGTGGGAAAGCGACCTTTGACCCCTGCTCCTGTGACAGTCCAGAACCGGCGGTCTGAACTGAACCCTGGTAGAAAGGTTGTCTATCTGGTGTGACTATGTGTGGGATGGATGATTTACACAGTCAGGAATGTTTCTCATCATTCTGCAAACAACGAAAAGTAACACAGAAGAAAACAAGCGATAAGGAATGTATGAAATGTATTTGCAGATACAATATAATAAATCTGTTTTTCTTTCTTTAAAGAAAAGCTGTTGAAAACACATTTTTCCATCCAGAAAGCAACTGTGTTCAGAGCCTGGACCTTCGTGACCTTCCTGCTGGTGTTATCCAGCCATTTGTTCAAAAACATTTACGGAAGAGGATTAGGGCCACTAGAGAAAAAAAGAAAAATTCTGAGAAAAAAGTCAGAATTCTGAGATTAAAGTCAGAATTCTGAGAAAAAAGTCAGAATTCTGAGATTAAAGTCAGAATTCTGACTTTTTTTCTCAGAATTCTGAGATTAAAGTCAGAATTCTGAGAAAAAAGTCAGAATTCTGACTTTAATCTCAGAATTCTGAGAAAAAAGTCAGAATTCTGAGAAAAAAGTCAGAATTCTGACTTTAATCTCAGAATTCTGGAGAAAAAAGTCAGAATTCTGACTTTTTTTCTCAGAATTCTGAGATTAAAGTCAGAATTCTGACTTTAATCTCAGAATTCTGACTTTTTCTCAGAATTCTGACTTTAATCTCAGAATTCTGACTTTAATCTCAGAATTCTGAGAAAAAGTCAGAATTCTGACTTTTTTCGGAAATTGAAAAAAAAATCCAGAATTTTTTTTTTTTTTTGTTCTGGAAAAAAGTCAGAATTCTGAGATTAAAGTCAGAATTCTGACTTTAATCTCAGAATTCTGACTTTTTTCTCAGAATTCTGACTTTAATCTCAGAATTCTGAGAAAAAAGTCAGAATTCTGAGAAAAAGTCAGAATTCTGACTTTAATCTCAGAATTCTGAGAAAAAAGTCAGAATTCTGACTTTTTCGGAATTGAAAAAAAAAAATCCAGAATTTTTTTTTTTTTTACTGTTCTGGAAAAAAGTCAGAATTCTGACTTTAATCTCAGAATTCTGAGAAAAAAGTCAGAATTCTGAGAAAAAAGTCAGAATTCTGACTTTAATCTCAGAATTCTGACTTTTTTTCTCAGAATTCTGACTTTAATCTCAGAATTCTGACTTTAATCTCAGAATTCTGAGAAAAAAAGTCAGAATTCTGACTTTTTCGGAAATTGAAAAAAAAAATCCAGAATTTTTTTTTTTTTTTACTGTTCTGGAAAAAAGTCAGAATTCTGAGATTAAAGTCAGAATTCTGACTTTAATCTCAGAATTCTGAGAAAAAAGTCAGAATTCTGAGAAAAAAGTCAGAATTCTGACTTTAATCTCAGAATTCTGACTTTTTTCTCAGAATTCTGACTTTAATCTCAGAATTCTGACTTTAATCTCAGAATTCTGAGAAAAAAGTCAGAATTCTGACTTTTTTCGAAATTGAAAAAAAAAATCCAGAATTTTTTTTTTTTTACTGTTCTGGAAAAAAGTCAGAATTCTGAGTTAAAGTCAGAATTCTGACTTTTTCAGAATTCTGAGATAAAAGTCAGAATTCTGAGAAAAAGTCAGAATTCTGAGATTAAAGTCAGAATTCTGACTTTTTCTCAGAATTCTGAGATTAAAGTCGGAATTCTGAGATTAAAGTCAGAATTCTGACTTTTTTCTCAGATTTTTTTTTTTTCTAGTGGCCCTAATCCTCTTCCGTAAACATTATTGTCCAAAGAAAAGATTTTTCTCTCGCTTGGTCCCTAAATGGCTCTACAGGGTTTGACTGTTTTATTTCAGGGCCTTCTGTGCGTTAACATGCTCGAAGCCTTGTTTCTTGACACCCCGCTAACTTTCACACCTCCCTTCTTCTAACCAGACTAAAAACTCTCACTACGAGTATTTTATAATCCATATCTTAAAGTTTGATGTAAAACAACTTAACATTTAAACAGCTACACATTAATAGCACATAAATAATCTTTTAACTGGCATGATTATCATTTACAGTATGCCATCTTTTATCCTGCAGGGAGGAAGAAATCTCATTAAAATTCATATTTCAAACTGGTAAATACTAAATACATCCCAATGTGTAAGGATTTCTGTTCATTTAGTTTGGATTAAATCTAACTCAAAACTGTGAGACATGATGCCAACTATCTGCTGCAATAATAATAATGAAACACAGTTTTAAGGTGTGAAACAAGTATAAATCTGAGTATCTTAAAAATATGAATGTGAATTTTACATTTAATCTAGAATAAATAAACGTAGCTCACCATAAAGCTCAGCTTGGTTTCAGTTCTTTACTTCTCATTTTACTTATTGATTATAGCTAGATTTAAATTTGGGGTATTTATTTGTTTATCTTATTTATCTTATTGTTTAATTTATTCTTTCGACTGACTATATATTTTTTTACAGTAGTTTCCTTTGATTTTATCTTTAATGTCACATAAATTGAATAGAAATGTATTTTTTTAATCTATGTTTATGTTTATTAATACCCTTTTAATATTTTACATATTTGTTTCCTCATAAGAAAGTATTTGTGAGATCAAAATTTTATTTTCTACTTAATTTCTCATTTCTTCAGTCCCTTTAATCTGTTTATTTATTCATTTTCTATTTGTATTCATTCATTTTTTCTTTCTTTCTTTTAAAAAAATGGATTTATATACATATATATATATATATATATATATATATATATATATATATAGATATATATATATATATATACAGTTAGAGAGAGAGAGAGAGAGAGAGAGAGAGGGGGGGGGGGGGTCTTACAGCATTCAAATTTATTTGATTTAATTGAATAAATCATGAGCTAGAAATCCTTGTCACATTCCAGTCTCCCCCTGTCTGTATAACTGTATAAAGAGCCCAGAGCAGAGTAGATGGAGAGGAGCTTTGAGATAAAAGAGGAGTGGAGGGCGGATGGAGAGGGCTGTCCGCTGAGGATCGGACTCCCCCATTCAATCTGTTCAATCTCCACAACAGCAAGAAATAGATTGCTTTTTAAATAGATTGCTTAGCTCTGTATCTTGGAGCCACTGATGTGGATATATTTCATAGTGGCCTTTGTTTAAATGAGTACCAGCATATTTGATAGCCTCGGTACTTACCCTGCCGTTATTAAGGCTACAACACTGTTAGCATTGCCATCATCCCACACTGACAGTAAGCATCCCCCAGAAGGAGCAAATAGGATATATTATGGATGTATGGCCAGAGGTGGGTGGGATTTCTGCCATGGTTAGGAGAATAGATGCACAGTTATTAACTGAATGGTGTTTTTGAGTTCTGCATTCTGCTTTGTTGGTGTTAATATTATGCCAGAAGTTGAAAGAAAGGATGAACGAAGGGAAGTGGAGAAAGAAAGAGACAGAATATTGGTGTGCTTTTCACTGAGGAAGTGGAAATGCAGCGATTTCCATCTGATTAATACCACAGAAAGAGATTGTTGGTGGAAACCACATTATGCTGCTGGTTGTTTTGGGGGGGGGGGGGGGGGGGCAAGAGAAGTGGAGCCAGAATTCAGATCATGTTGAATAAGGAGGAGGAGCAGCAGGAGAGGCCGTGTGCTCCCTCTCTGCTCTGGCTGCTTCGGTCCTGACACAGACAGATGTCTTCTGTTCCTGGGCTGCACCTCACACCAGTCCTAACTCAGCCCGACCCCAGTACTACACCAGTCCTAAACCTGCCAGTTACCAGCCCAACGACAGTCCCACACCTGCCAGTTACCAGCCTAACACCAGTCCCACACCT
>JALJCO010008143.1:0-10574 GCA_023101725.1 Atherinomorus stipes | reverse complement strand
TATGTACTTCGTTCAGTTACGTATTGCTGTAACATTTGTAAGTACTCAAAACAGTAAGAACCCAAACTAATCTTTATGCCTTAATTCCAAAAATCCAAATATAATCCAAAATAAATTCAATGCTTGGCTCATGAGGGATTCATCAATTAAAGGTTGAATTCTCTCCACTAAATCTGAGGGGAAATCTAATTTAATTTATACAGCTAAAGTGCTAGATACCCCAAATTTATTTATTAAACAGACTCCATTTTTGCAAATTTTGTATGGAAAAACAAACCTCATTATTTAAAAAGGAACTTATTATGCAACTCGTATGATAAAGGGGGATTGAATAAGATGGATTTTTAGAACTTCTAATACCATCCTCAAAATAAGCTGGATTCAAAATTTCATTAAAAACAAACACAAAATGTGGTTTATTTTCCCGAGACTGATTTTTGAAGAGGTTGGTGGTTAATTCCTCTTAAAGTGTGACTTTGATATAAACAAACTTCCTCTACAAACTTACCTTTCACAGGCAAGCACTTTTATGTTGGCTTCTTTTTGTATAAACATAACCCCCCCCCCCCCCCCCCCCCCCCCATAAACAACTTATTTGGAACAATAAATATATAAAATACAAAACTATGAAAACCTGGGTGACGGTGGAATTTGTTTTATTTCAGATTTGCTTGATGAAAGTGGTAGGCTTCTCACTTACACAGATTTCTTTAACAAATTTGGAGTTCCAATTCCAGTGGAGAGTATTGCATAGTGTTTGATGCTATACAGTACCAGGGGCTTACCTGAAAATAATGCAATGAAATGTTAGGTTTAGTCATTCAGCTAAATGTAATAGTGCCATCACATTAATATGAAGGACAAAAAATGGAATAATAAATATTAGGCAACTAATACATAAACGTTTTTTGCCTCATTGCATGTCCTTTTGGAATATGTTTAATGACATTAAGTGGAAAAAAGCTTGGTCCTATCGATGGGTTTCCCATTTACAAACACTGGCAGTTGCGCGCGCAACCAGGGGGCAAAAAGCCTGTTTTGTATTGGAGTCTACGGCCAAACACGCACTCATATCATTCATAAAAATGTAAAGTAACCCGACGAAACAAACAGAGATCGTTGTGTTTTAAATTATATTGAATAAATCTGTATTTTGATGACGAATAACAAAATACCGACGCTGCGTTGCTGTGTTATATTTCTATCACGATAACACTAACTTGTTAAGGGAGTCATCACCCGGAAACGGCCTTTTTTCTTGTTAAAACATGGGATATTATTCGTGTTGGACCTCATTTGAAATTTGCCTGAAAAACCTGAGTTAGAAAGCGGCTTAAACTTTCGTTTAGACTCTTTGTTAAAACCAAAAGAGGCCACAACAATCTGCAGTCTGCAGCAGGTTCAGTTCAGCTCCGTGTCGTCTTCACCTCCCCCTCCACACAGGAGCAACTTTCACTAGTTTGGGATTAAACCAGGCAAAGACGACATCATCACTACGTTTGGAAAGGAGCTGATTCCAGCTGTTAGGGACTGACACGCATTGCTGTCGGTAAGTTTCGCTGCTTGTGTAACGTTCTGCTTTATTGTGGATGAGATCGTGGTGGACAGTAGACAGACTAGCTAACTGCTAGCAAGCTAACAGTATAAACTCAAACGCCATCTGATTTACGACCCCCGTGCTTCGTACTAAATCTCTGGGATGCGTTGTTATGCCACGTGAACGTTCGTAAACGGCTCCACCATCAGTTTCTTCTTCTTTTTTAAGTTCGTGCCTAAGCAGCAGAGGATGGCTGTCACACACAGTGTTTACAGTTTATGTCATGCAGCCGATCGCGGCGGTGATGCTGCTATTACAGTCTTCCCACTAGAATACGGGAATAATTTCTGCCTCCGCCTTGGTTTAATCCTACATGTGACCATGGTGAAAGACTAAATAAATCGTAGTCTGAACCGGAATAAGTTATCAGGAAGGGTTTTCTGAAGATCAGTCACGCCTACTTTCCTATTTTCACCATTTGCAACTGTTCACATGCATTAATGTTTTGATTTTTGCAACCGAACAAATACCAGGGCTCAAACATTATATTTCCCTGACACTTTCACGTCATATCTTGACCTAATCTGCATTAAAAGTCGAGTTTTGTATGTAAAACACACGTCTTCTCATAGTTCAATAATGCTTTTCCTCTGTTTTCTTGCCCCCTGGTTGCGTGCGCATCCTATCTGTGACGTTGCTCAGAAACCCATCTATAATAAATATTTTTGTACCAATAAAGTTCAAGAAATACATTTCAAAATTATCCACCAAATTTATCCCACAAACCTAGTACCGTATTTTCCGGACTTTAAGTCACACCTTTTTTCATAGTTTGGCGGCTTGTGCGACTTTAAGTCCAGTACGACTTATATATCAAAATATATACAATTTCACATATTTTTCCGTGTCAATAAATATTGACTGACATGAGGCAAGGAGTAAATATTACCATCTAATGTCAAAAAGGCTGCGCTCTAGGCCTGTGACAATTATATTCTGCTCCAAAGGGCAAAAATTAAAAAATAGCCTTATCTCAGTGCGAGGAGTTCATTTTGGACATCTGGCTGTTCTGCCTGTGTGGTGGCACAAATCCTCAAAAAACTTGTTCATCCTTCTTTGTGATGATGTTTATGATCATTTACAGTTGATAACTTTGGAAATAGACTGGGCCATTTTTAGCAGTAACAAGTAGGATATAAAAAAAATCCAAAAATCAATCAATAAATAAATATGACTTATAGTCCAGTGCGACTTGTATGTTTTTTTTTCCTGTTTTTCCTGTTCCATGTCTTTTTTGTAAATTGTGTCCAGAAAGTGTTATGCATTTATTTTTTGATTGCGTCCATATAAGGTTCTTCTGGAGTAATATTGAACTTATGTGTCGCAATTTGTTTGATATTAATATCATTCTAAAAAAGAAAGACATTTTATTTTTTTATAAGAATGACATTGGTAAAAAAAAAAAAAGAAAAAGAAAAAAGATTATTTATATATATATTTTTTATTTTGTATGCCAAAAATCAAATTCATAAATGTAAATGGTCACGTATGAAACCCTGTATACAAAACTTTAAAAATGATTTGAATTGTACTTTGAAGCACTTAAAGGGACTAGAGGCAGGAATTAAAAACAAACAAACATGCATGTCCATTTTTTTTTAATACTAATGGGTGATGAAGCGCTAAATACCAAAGAAAACGTTTCCACCTACGTTTTTCTCCGCTGCCTTGAACAGGCTGTGTGCTTCAAACTGTGCTGCAATTCGGTGGCTAAATTTCCCGCACTGCCCTGCGGACGTGACGTCAAATGACGCTACATCCACAGTTTTGATACAGGAAGAAGACTGTTGCGTTAAATTCAAACACTGTAAGCGATTGTTATGGATTATTCTGCCGTCAGCAAGCGATCCAGATCAACTGAAAGACACTTAAAAGTGTAACTACGAAGAAAAGGCGTAGTAATCAACATTACAGCTTTATTTTATTCACGCTCCCATGACGACTTGGCTCGTGGCTGCAGTGACCTGAAGCGCCGGACATGAGTTTAATTTCTTAATCTAGTCTCTAGTCCCTTTAAGGGTACGAAAAACAAGAAAGCCATTCGGACTTTGGACATTTATAATGAACTGAATCCTGTATTGTAAAACAATATAATAATGTACCCCTTCTTTCTGTTAATACTTTATGTATGTTGTTTATTTTTATGTTTTTTTTTATTTTTCTCCATTGAACTGTTAATAAAGATTTGTTTTTTAAAAAAAACAACAATGGGACACGGCAATTGTTTTTCCCTCTTGAGAAACCAATGGGTCACGTGAGCGGAAGGTTCCGCTTTTTAAACAGTTTATGGTCGTTACTCACTGATTGCTTGGTGTGGATCTGCATTTAACTGTTCTTGTAAAGTTTTAATTAAAATGTTAAACATTACCATTACTGTGTAATGACAAAAAAGCACAAATATGAGGCTTTTATGGCACAAAATTTAAATTAAGAATTGCATACATTAGGCTGAAACACTGTAGCTGTCTAAACTGTATTTGTTTAGACAGGCCATTAAAGCACAAAATTTCATTAAAAAATTTATTTATTTAAAGTTTTCTTAGAATTTTTTAAAGAACTTCCAAACATAACAGACAGTTTCTGCATCAATCGCTGATTTTCTCTCCTTATGTAAAAATCCTTTCTTTCCAAAGAGTGTTAAATGTTTATTTCTAGATGAAGCTTGCAGATGCTTCATGGCATTAATGTTAGCATTAGCATTAACGTTAACATTAGCATCAGCTGGTGCCCCATCCAGACATCTCAGTTCTTCTTTGTTATCTCCACTCACAAATCCATATTTAATAAACTGGAGTGGATTTTTGCCTCCTTAAGGGGCGGTTTGGGACCATTTTTGTCTTTATTATTTCATTTTAATAATTCTACACAATGTTAGCAACAGGCTAGCGGCTAGCTGAGTGTCTTCCTCTGCTTTTTTGTTGAACTCTGACAAATTAGCGCCACCAGGTGGGGGAGGCTACATTGCAACTCATCCAATCATAAATAACAGTGTAAATATACGGTCCTAGCGGCCAACGTGTGGAAAAGGAACGTTTTTTATGCTGGCGCTCTAGGCCCGAGCATGGGCCGTGGTCCCATGGTTAAGAATCACTGGTCTAAGTGATCGCAGTAAAGAGGATCTGGGAGCCGAGTCTCTGAAAAGAAAACAAGTTCCCATCTTTGTTTTTTCTCTGCTGACACTAAGTCCCTGTCCAGGACTACAGCCGGTTCCAGTCCCTGTCCAGGACTACAGCCTGTTTCCAGTCCCTGTCCAGGACTACAGCCGGTTCCAGTCCCTGTCCAGGACTACAGCCAGTTCCACCAGCCTGCCAGGGAACCTCAGGGCTCCAGACCTTCTTAACTCACCTTTGATCTTTAGATACTTTGATCTTTTGTGGTTATTTTCTTTCTTAAGTTACTTTTGATTATCTTTGTTTATTTTATTTCACCTCTTTTACTTTTATAACTTCGTGTATCAGTTGTTTGCTTTTCAATTTATTTTCCATTTTCGGTTGGCAGGACGTTGCTGCGGTGACGGTCCTGGTCGGGGGGGCTGAGGGCAGCCCTACAGCTACAGTCGTGCTCAAGATTATTGACACCCTCCAATTACATAAGGAAAAAAATCAGTTGTTAGTGAAATAAGACTAAAGTAATAATAACAATTCTATGAAAATCGGGACACTGAATTTGAATTGTGGTTCAAAAGAAATATTAAAAACAAACACACATCAGATGTCACCGGATGGTGGCCTCTCTCAGCCACATGTTCTGGTTCTGCCCACATTCGGGCCACTTTTGGGAGACCATCTTCAAGACATTATCTCAGCTTTTGGACTCCAGGCTTAAAGGGTAAGTTCAGAATTTTTGACATAGGGCCTCATTTACAAGTGAGCCAGAATACTACTTATCACTGAAGACAGTTTTGACATATTTCATCCCGTTATTCTCGTTCCAGGACGTTGCTGATGCTAATGCTAGTGGTAGTCAATAGGAATCTGCTAGCCTGTCATTAAAAACAATCTCATCCACTCCACAGAAGATCCGAGGCAAATCAGCAAGCTTATCTGTGTAAATGCCGTGTTAAACTAGTAAACTCATGTGTTTAAACAGGTAAAACTAGCCTTGTATGACAAATTTTGCATTACATATTGAGGAACTAGTTTCTTACCAGCTTACTACCTTTGTCAGTGTATTTCTGTTCATAGAGACATGGTGACAGTTAGTTTGACAAAAAAAGTTTGAAGTCATCTTCAAAATCTGACATATCCTCATGCCTTTCAGACGTGGCCATATTTTAGACTTTATATTTGTGTAATCAGATTCCTTCATGCATGTAGCAGCAGATGACATCACTCTGCTGCCAAATACAGGAAGTAAAACTTTGTAAAGTGTCTCAGCAGCAACAATCAAAATGCAACGAAACGCAGGTTAGTTTTATTTGTGACGTTATTCTATTAACACGGCATTTACACAGATAGTCTGAAGTTATAAATAATTCGCCTCGGATCTTCTGTGGAGTGGATAAGATTGTTTTTAATGACAGGCTAGCAGATTCCCATTGACTTCCACTAGCATTAGCATCAGCAACGTCCTTGAACGAGAATAACGGAATGAAATATGTTGAAACCGTCTTCAGTGATAAGTAGCATTCTGGCTCACTTGAAAATGAGGCCCTATGTCAAAAATTCTGAACTTCCCCTTTAAACCTAACCCTATAATGGCCCTTTTCAGGGTTCCTGGGAATCAAAGGCAGCTTAGTGCTAGCACAAAACAATGTTTAACCTTTGCTTTACTTTTGGCTCACCATGCCGTCTTACTCAAATGGAAGGATGTCTCCCCTCCTACACATATAAGTGGCTGCAGGATGCCATGTCTTGTTTAAAATTGGAAAAGATAAGGCGCTCACTTAACCCCCATAGCTATTTAAGCTTTCTGAAGGGGTAGCGAGTGACCTTTTTATGGTGTTACTTTTTTTCTACAAATGCAAATAGCACAAAACTTGATCCAGATGTGTATTTTGGCTTGACTCATGATATTCTAGAAGATGGCTTGTCTAACTCTTTTTCTAAGGTCTCTAATAAAAATCCACCTCATTTCCACCTCAGTGCCAATCCATGCCACCTTGACTTGCATTGAAAAGCACCTTTCTATAATCAAATGCCATTTCAGAATAGATTTTTAGGATAACATTTTTTCGCTTCACACACTTGCTCTACACTTCAATGATGTAGTTTGAACTGTTTTCCATGACATGAGACCATTTACTCAAAAGGGGCCCCACTTTTTGTCTTAGTGATGAAACCAGAGACTTCAATGCAAAAACTCAAAAATGCTGAACACATCCAATGAAGTAAACAATCTCTGTTCTTCTTTCATGTGAGCTTGTTTGAGTGAGAAAGGTTCTCAAATTTGTAATTTTTGTTTTTGTTTTTTTTAAAGGTACAGTATGTAAGAATTACTGACATCTAGTGGTAAAGATGGGTATTTGTAAGAAAAGATGTTTTCTTTCAAATGACTTCATATTCCAGCACTGCTGTGAATGTACGGTGGCCGTTAGTGGCCAAAATTCTCTCAGATATAAAGATGTTTTCATCTGTGAGTGGATCAGTGGTCTCAGGTGTAGCTTTGACTGGACTATGAGGAACTATTTTTTTATGTTTTTTAAGGCGTTACTGATCCCAAACAGTCTCTAACTCCCATTAAACAAAGCTGGTACAGCAGTTTTAAAGTTCAGAGGGTTCTCACTACACACACAATTTTGTCCATTCAGGAACCGTAGTAAAAATGGTGGAACAAATTTGGCTGCTTCCATATGTCCACCACCCCAACAAGTAGATATAAATGACTCATTCTAAGAAAATAAACACACAACATTAATTCTAGTGCAGCGATTACACATAAATAGAAGCACAGTTTTGAATTATATATCACATTTTTCTGCCACTGACCTTTGATTTTTTACACACTGTACCTTTAAGCATTTTGATCAGTCAGATCACATGCTAATTATTTAGGTCAGTTTTTTGCAGGGAATTTAGTTCCCTCTCTAATGCTGCCATTCCAGTTCAAACTGGAATTTTTCTCACATTTTTTGCAGTTTGTCTTGAAACAACTTCTCATTGAGCTTTTTTAATTGTGGTTGCTATAATCTATGCTTAGGTCTGCTCTGCATACCTAATAATGGCCTGCCACCTACAGGCTATTTTTTTTTAAAAAAACTTATTTTAACCCCCTTTTCAGTTTTAGGCAGTGGGAACATTTTGTGTGTACAAACAGGAATTTAAAGGGTTAAAATTTTAAACCTCATTGATTTTTTTGGTATTGATGGTTCGGCCAGAAGTCAGTGATGACAGCCATGAAAAAGAATGCAACTTTTAATTTTTAGATAATATTTACAGGCCACTGGCCAGTCAGTGCCCTTAAGAAGCTGAATGTAACTTTAAAAAAAAAAAAACAAAAACAAAAACACTGTACCACAAAAAGTGAAGATGCATCAAAAAACATGTTAAACTTTTTTTAAACACTCCGGGGCTCTGATAATCCTGCACAAAAAAAAAAAAAAAAAAAAAAAATTCCATTGATCACATTTAGTTTAACCCTATTTTAAATTTTTGGAAGTTGGAGCACCATGCATGCAAAGTAGAATTTAAAGGGTTAAAATTTTGAAACCCATTGATCTTTTGCCATTGATGGTTAGGCCAGAAGTCTGTGATGACAGCCATGAAAGAAAAATGGTAACTTTTCATTTCTAGATAATATTTACAGGCCATTAACTGACATTAGGCAGTCTGTGCCCTTAAGAAGCTGAACACAACTTTTTCTTATGGAGCTGTGAGGGTTAAACAAACACCCTGTGCTTTTGAGAATACATGGGGTCCCTTCTTCCAGGCATTCCCAGCTCTATGACAAAACAGATGCAAAAGAGTTTCATGTGGCTCACAAGGTTGATATTAACAGTGAATATAATGTAATGCTCAGGCAGTGACTAGTTGGGTGGGGCCCCTTTTTTTGAGGTTGTTATGCTTTGTTCTTTCCGAGGGATGGGATTTTTTTTCTGTATGTTTATCTCCATCAAATGTATACTGAACACTAATAAAAATATTTCCAATAAAACAAACACACAAAACATACAAAAAGCCAACAAGCATGACTGGGATCAGACTCTGGATCCAGAGAGTCAGTAAGGGCTGAACTAGCTGCCTGGCTGGGCTTTGCGTGCTTTCCCACTTTCTCGATGTGACAGCATGACTTTTCTTCCAATAATTTCTATGCGTTCTTGTCGTGGAGGAAGGCTCCCCTGGACTATGATGTCGCCTGGTCTTTCTAAGCCTTTAAAAGCCCCAGCTTTGCTCTTAAAGGCCCCAGAGTCGCAGCAGTCCTCTGAGCTGGGTTTTGGGTCAGAGGGTGGAGGGCGTTTGCGCGCGTACCCACTTTCTCGATGTGACAGCGCGGCTCTTTTTGCAACAAGTTCTACGCGTTCTTGCGGTGGAGGAAGGCCCCCCTGGACTATGATGTCGCCTGGTCTTTCTAAGCCTTTAAAGGCCCCAGAGTCGCAGCAGTCCTCTGAGATGGGTTTTGGGTCAGGGGGTGGAGGGGGTTTGCATGCTTTCATACTTTCTCGATGTGACAGCACAACTTTTTTTTCCAATAAGTTCTATACGTTCTTGCGGTGGAGGAAGGCCCCCCTGGACTATGACATCGCCTGGTCTTTCTAAGCCTTTAAATGCCCCAGAGTTGCTCTTAAAGGTCCCAGAGTCGCAGGAGTCCTCTGATCTGGGTTTTGGGTCAGGGGGTGGAGGGGGTTTGCGCGCGTTCCTACTTTCTCGATGTGACAGCGCGGCTCTTTTTGCAATAAGTTCTACACGTTCTTGCGGTGGAGGAAGGCCCCCCTGGACTATGATGTCACCTGGTCTTTCTAAGCCTTTAAATGTCCCAGAGTTGCTCTTAAAGGCCCCAGAGTCGCAGGAGTCCTCTGATCTGGGTTTTTTGGTCAGGGGGTGGAGGGGGTTTGCGCGCGTTCCTACTTTCTCGATATGACAGCACGACTTTTTTTGTAATAAGTTCTACACGTTCTTGCGGTGGAGGAAGGCCCCCCTGGACTATGACGTCGCCTGGTCTTTCTAAGCCTTTAAAGGCCCCAGAGTCGCAGTAGTCCTCCGATCTGGGTTTTGGGTCAGGGGAGTGAGGGGGTGAAGGGGGTTCGCATGTGTCCCTACTTTCTCGATGTGACAGCACGGCTCTTTTTGCAATAAGTTCTACACGTTCTTGCGGTGGAGGAAGGCCCCCCTGGACTATGATGTCGCTTGGTCTTTCTAAGCCCTTAAAGGCCCATGAGTCGCAGTAGTCCTCTGATCTGGGTTTTGGGTCAGGGGGTGGAGGGGGTTTGCATGCTTTCCCACTTTCTCGATGTGACAGCACGGCTCTTTTTGCAATAAGTTCTACACGTTCTTGCGGTGGAGGAAGGCCTTTCTGGACTATGATGTTGCCTGGTCTTTCTAAGCCTTTAAAGGCCCCAGAGTTGCAGTAGTCCTCTGATCTGGGTTTTGGGTCAGGGGATGGAGGGGGTGGAGGGGGTTCGCATGTGTCCCTACTTTCTCGATGTGACAGCACGGCTCTTTTTGCAGTAAGTTCTACACGTTCTTGCGGTGGAGGAAGGCCCCCCTGGACTATGATGTCGCCTGGTCTTTCTAAGCCTTTAAATGTCCCAGAGTTGCTCTTAAAGGCCCCAGAGTCGCAGGAGTCCTCTGATCTGGGTTTTGGGTCAGGGGGTGGAGGGGGTTTGCATGCTTTCCCACTTTCTCGATGTGACAGCGCGGCTCTTTTTGCAACAAGTTCTACGCGTTCTTGCGGTGGAGGAAGGCCCCCCTGGACTATGACATCGCCTGGTCTTTCTAAGCCTTTAAATGCCCCAGAGTTGCTCTTAAAGGCCCCAGAGTCGCAGGAGTCCTCTGATCTGGGTTTTGGGTCAGGGGGTGGAGGGGGTTTGCGCGCGTTCCTA